>JAWPHD010011495.1:0-83393 GCA_037043455.1 Cyrtodaria siliqua
TAATAGGCAATATAAGTAAAACACAAAGAAGCTCGTGTATATATAAATACAAAATAACAATAGTCTAGAAAGCCACAAAGAAGGTACTCAGTGACTTGGCAGAAGCCAGAGCAACAAACCATTGAGGACACGACAAGACACACGATTGAAGACAAACATCAAACGTTACCATCATTTTGGGCTTTAGGCAGACGTCATCATAACGTTCACAGCCTGTCCGGTCATCACACAATTAAAGGGGAAAGCATAGTGGCAAACTGTAAATGGGCCCACCAACAAGCATGCAGTGCGTTGCAAAATGATAAATGTTTTAACAAAGATAGTATGAAAGTGATCATTACCAATGATCTTACGAAGTTTGTAAATCACGTCACCATAGATGTCAGGTTGTGATAGTCCTTTTCGCAAAAGAGTTTTAAATTACTTTTATATTTGGAAAGAAAAAAAAGTTGAGATATAGAACTCATTATCTTGAATTATCATTTTAGTCAAAGTTTTTTCTTCAAAATTGGGTGGGGTCCATACACGCTTGCTTTTTAAAGTAAAAAGGCGAACGAGGATTACATATGTTTTGTATCTTTTGAAAGATATATGTATATGCAATTGAAAATAAATCATTTGTTTAAGAAGTATAGTGTTATGGAAAAAGATGTGAAAACGTTCAATAACATGATTTTTCCTCATTTCAGTGAAATTTTGAATTTCAAAATACACGTCTAATACGTGTAGTGCAAGACAAATGCGGTTACCTACCTTTTTTTGATAATTTTATATTTAAACTTCAAATGTCAATTCATAAAAGTTCTCAGCATTACGTCCTTTCCCAGCCAACATTCGTAAGGCATGCGAGTGATCGTTAGATATACAACCGAACATCATATATAATTAATATAAACACAAGAAAGAGCATATGGTCATTGACGATAAAATAAAATTCCTTTTTGGAACTCAGCAACAAGTGATTGAAACGCATTACATGTTAAGCGGTTGAACCATTTTGAGTTAGCCACTACGTTATCCTCATTGGTTGTGCGATGAATTAAAACGCTGGGGAGACTTTGATGACGTCTACCTAGATCATGAAAAGGTCGGTAACGTTTGTTGTTTGTATTCAATCCTTTTTGTCATAACATAAACGGTGTATTCTCTTGTTGCTCTGGCGTGTGTCTAGTCATTGAGATTTAGTATTCAACTATACATGAGCATCTCTACAGGTTTACTCTTATCGCCTATTAACGCCCCCCAGTTTGTTAGAGCCAACAGTCTGACTTAGATTATTTTACACTGCCCGGTTTTATTGGGGACAGTTGGACAAACGTGAGGTTTGGTGCACCAGAGACCGACATTCCAGGAATCTTAACAATTGGGCATGTCCAGCAATCTTCGTTAATCTAAACTTTAAATTTATTGCGGTTAACATGTCCAGTAAATGCAGATATATTCGAACACACCGGTAAGCCCTTGTAAACGTAAGATTTACCCTGGCACTAAATTTCTGAGTGTTCATATTTATGATTATATCATGCATCTGTATCATCATACATTTCATATATTTCTAGGACTTTCTTCGTTTTAATATGTCTTGTTAGTTTGAAATGCACAAATCATGGATACATCTGAGCTGTCTGTCGCTGATAATGACGATATGTATGATGATGACTAAAATTGTCACTATGAAAATAAAGAATGTTCTCGGAAGTGTATCGACCGTTTGTCTTACAAAACGCTTTTATTCGTATTAAACTGATTACAGATCAGGCTAAAACGATATTGTTTTACAATTACAAATAAAACAGTTTGAAGTTTATATATGCATGTTTTCTTACTAAATAAAAGGCAACATATTTTCTGTTTTGTTTTTAAGCCCTTTAAGTACGACAATAATAGCCTCTGCGTCCATTGTAAACCCAGATCAGCCTGCGAGTAAAGGGTTTACAATGTCCGGTTGCTGATCAGTCATTTCCCCCAAAACACCCCTTTGTCACATAAATGGAATGGTCTTAATTCAAAGAATGAACAGTCCATTATATATATGTAGCGGGTTAAGGGTTAATGCGTGTATTTTGTTGGCTGTGTTCTGTGAATGATACAGTTCCCGTTTGACTTGTGTACCTACTTATAGAAACAAATAGACTGCAGGTCCAGATTTACATTTATATACAAACAGCCAGACGACAGGTAAAAAGCCGTTTATCAAATCAAGGATGCGGAGAGGGTAAGGCTTCTTCATATATTGAAGTAATCTAACCAATTAGTGCCAACATTCTGGATGAAGCATCAGACTAAAATGATAATCCCTCGTCTGGATATCATCATGAAATGACTTATTCTGGTTATTGCAATGAAAAATAGATTAATTCTGGTGTAGACAGTGACAATGTACCACAAACATAGCGAATTGCGCAACACTACATAGATTGCGGTGGAGGGTTTATATTTTGTCAAAAATGAAACAACGCAGTTTTCTTTACCAGTTTAATTATATATACCAATAAATGGTGTAACAAAATAATATTAGTCGGGTTAAATTTTGACAAAACTAATGTCCAGCTATTTATCATTTAGTAAAACTAAAACTTAAAAACTTTAAACTAAATCCACATAAATAAGGTTTTGAGATGAATAATACACAGTGCTCCAATTCGAATCAAATATTATTCGATATGCAATTATTTGTTAAAGCTTTTTTTGCTACAAACAAATGTAGTAATTTTTTTTGGTGGGGGGGGGGGGGGGGTTAACATGTAGGAGTTAGTCCACACATTATGCCGAGTCGATGAGGGATTGTTATTTCAATATTTTATTAGTGATACAGGCCACCGGCTAAAACACATAACATGTATACAATATATTTATCATAAATTTACACGTGGTTTGGTTGTTATGCATACATGTACAATTAACTGACAATACTATCAATACAATACTATTACTTTTATACTTTTATATAACAGTACATACTAATCATAAATAAATTCACTTCGTTTAACGAAAGCATAGTAGAGAAACATAGCTATATGTTTTATAACATTTTCATTTTTACATGACATAACAATATTAAACTTGTGTTTGTTAGGAAACTTATAGTACTTTTTAGGAATATATAACGATATTAAATCATGATCAGTAGAAAGTGATATTCGTCTTCATTATTACAATGAAAACACAAAAGTCTCTCTCTAGGCATACCTACATGCTGTCCTTTCTCTATGAGTAGAGAGTGAGAGTATGTTCTAAAAGATGCCATACATATTCTAAATTTCTTAATATTTAACACATTTAAATAATTTTTTCAACAAGTTTAGATTTAAAATACCTATACAAATGAAGCTTTGCATTACCCTCTACTTGTTCGCTCCACTTCTGTATATATTGGTCTCTGATTCTTAATTTATATTGTTTTATAAAAACATCTTCATTGACAACACTCTGCCGTTCCCATATATATCCAAAGACATTATAATACAAATTGTGCTTTAGTTAAGTCAACCAATTTTCATATCCATGACTATCTAAAAGAATCAACATTTCATAGCATTTTTTAACATATCTCGTGCAAGGAATTTTTATAATTTTACACCAATACTTTATACATCTTTTGTTGGCTGCTATAAACATAGGGTTCTACCACAATCACCCATTACTACTGCATTGCATGCATTTATAGATGCATTCATAAAACGTTTACAAGTATACAGATGGACCCTTTCGATACATTCCATAAAATCCCCACAGTTCTGATCTCTAAATAAATACCGGACTAACTTTTGAGTCAAACAGTTAAAATTATATACGTTAAGGTATCGGGGTTAGCTCACTCAATGAAGCTAGCATAGCAACTAATACTCGTTTTCCTTATTGCCAGTGCGTTTGCCATCTGGTACATAGATAATCGACATATACAAATCAATACAACATAATTATAACCGCTTACAGCTTCTATCTGTTTCCCATCATAAACCACTTCTCTGCTCTTGCTAAATGTCCAGCATTTTTAAACTTTTCTTTCTACAAAAATGTAGCAATTATTTTTTGGGGGGTTAACATGTAGGTTTTAGCCAACACATTATGTCGAGTCAACGAGGTATTGTTATCGGGGCTCAAATGGTAGAGGGACGAAAATCCTTAGAACTACACACACACACAACATGTAGGTCTATCAGATAGCTAGAATAAATTAAATGTTTAAAGCACACCACAGTACAACTTCATATTATAATGTAACACGTCAAACACATACATTGCCCAATAAAAACTCAACATTCTTAACATCTGTTAAAACAAATTGTATCAATGATGAGGCAAACAAACAAACAAGCCATGTGGATTAAGGATGAGGCAAACAATAAAGCCATGTGTAATAAGGATGGTACAAAAAATAAAGCCATATGTATTAAGAAGGAGACAAGCAAACAAGCCATATGTATTAAGGATGAGGCAAACACAACAAGCCATGTGTATTAAAGATGAGGCAAACAATCAAGCCATGTGTATTAAGGATGAAGCAAACAAACACGTCATGTGTAGAAGGGCGAGGCCAACAAAACAAATAAAACAGGCATGAACGTCATTGCTACGATAACTTAACTACCGTAATACACATCTTTATCCAGATTCATTCTGATGACGTTTTTACAAGAAAAAATATAGATTCTAGATGAAATTGTAAATCGGAAAGATGGTCTTGAAAATTGACTGTTTGAATATATCAACGCTACCGACAACTCTTTGACAGAAGGGAAGTAACTCAAAACCCATTTCATCTATTTAAGACCACAAAAACCCTTACATCGACTAAATGGAACTTAACCATAAACTCTTGCATCGGCGGAGATAACATTTCTCACAAACCCGTGCACCAACCACAGGGAACTTAAACACAACCTCTCGCATCGACTGAAAAAAATTAACTACTTCCCCTTGCGTCGACAAAATAACTAATAACCCCTTGTATCGACTGAAGGGAACTTAAATATAACTCCTTGTATCGACTGAAGAGAACTTAAATACAGTAACAACCATTTGTATCGACTGAAGGGACTTCAAATACAACCCCTTTTTTCGACTGAAGAGACCTCAAATACAACCCCTTTTATCGACTAAAAGGAATTTTCTCACAACACCCTTCCATCGACTGAAGAGAACTTAAACACAGCCCCGTATTTCGACAGAAGGTACTTAACTACTAGCTTGCATCGACTTACAAGAACTTAAACATTGCCCATTTCATCTACTAATGAGAACTTATTCACAACCCCTTTCCATCGATTGAAAAGAACTAAATTATGTACTGGATTCCTAAATTACATAAAGATCCGTATATCGACCGCTTTATTTCGAATTCTAGTGCCTGCACCACCACAAACATCTCCAAACTTTTAACTTCTTGTCTTACTTCCAATATTGTAATAAAACTTATGAAAACTCGGGGATTAATTTGTTTTTGTCTATAAAAAAATCAGGAGACGGTCTTGATAAAATTGCAATAAACGTCAGGTTTCATCTATTAGCACTTATGACTTCTCTAAACTATATACAACCTTACCACATCACTTTATCAAAGACAAGCTTATTCCTCTTATTCAAAAAACATTCGCTAGGGAAAATATTACATTTTTGGCCTGTAATAATATTAAAGCGTTTTTTACTAACGGCAGTTTAGACAATTACACTATGTGGACTTGCCAAGAAGTTTGTGAAGCACTCATCTTCCTATTAGATACTATTTTCGTCAGGTATGGAACGACCGTGTATAGACAAATTGTTGGTATCCCTATGGTACGAACAGTGCACCACTTGAAACAAATTTGTTTTTATATTGCTATGAAAAAGATTTCATGTCGAGTCTTTCACCAGATACCCAGGAAGATGTTATTGAGGACTTTAATGACACCTCTCGATATCAGTATGACATATTAAACATTGACAACCCTTTCTTTTCTACTATGGTTAATAATATATACCCTAAAGAACTTCAGCTTAACAAAGCTAATATTTCTGATACTCACGCTTCTTTTCTAGATTTACATCTCTCCATTGAAAATGGTGAAATAATTAGGAAAATATATGACAAGAGAGATGATTTTAATTTTGATATTGTTAATTATCTCTGTTTAGATCGGGATGTTCCCCGAGCAACTTCTTAAGGGGTCTATGCGTCTCAACTTATTTGTTTTTCTAGAGCGTGTACTCGAAATGAGGACTTTAATATTCGTAATATTTGTATAACTAAAAAGCTACTCCATCAGGGTTACCGTTACCATAAACTTCGTAAAACCTTTGCAAAAATATATTATCGTAACCCTGATCTTCTTTCCAAATATAAAAGTAATTTAAGAACTCTTCTGCGTCAAGGACTATCACAACCTGACTTCTATGGTGACGTGATTTACAGACTTCGTAAGATCCTTGGTCATGATAACTTTCATACTATCTTTGTTAAACTTGTTAAAAGGTTTATCAAAAGAGGTTATGGCCCTATCATTTTGCAACGCACTGCATGCTAGGTGGTGGACCCATTTACAGTTCACCACTATGCTTTCCTCTTTGCTTGTGCGATGACCGGACAGATTGTGGACCCTATAATGACATCTATCTAAATCCTCAAAGGACGGTAGCGTTTGATGTTTGTTTTAAATAGTGTATTGTCGTAGTAACCATAATAGTGTGTTCTCTTGTTTCTCTGGATTCTGCCAAGTCATTGAATACTTGCATTGTGGCTTTCTTGGCTATTTTGCTCTTTTATATATTCATATATACATAATAATCTATTTTTGTATACCTATATTGCGTATTAATGTTGCCTTGTTCGGAAGAGAACATAACCTAGGTTTTATTTTAATGCAATAGGGTAAGAGTGAGGCAATGCACTGCAAGATTAGTGGTTGACCTATTTACAGTTCGCCACTATGCGTTCCTCTTTGATTGTGCGCCAGCTGGCTTGCGGAACGTCGGTGGTTCTACCCAGGTGCCCGCCCGTGCACGAAAATTGCCCGGAGGGGCACCTGGGGTCTTCCTCCACCAGTAGAAGATGGAAAGTCGCCATATGACCTTAGCTGTTGGTGCGACTATAAAATCCAATTCAATTCAATTCAATCGATTGTGCGATGATCGGACAGATTGTGGGCACTATGATGACGTAAATCCTTATAGGACGGTAGCGTTTGATGTTTGTCTTTAATCTTGTATTGTTATACCCTTACCGGTTTGCTCTCTTGTTGCTCTGGCTTCTGCCAAGTCACTGAGTGCTTACTTTGTGGCGTTCTATGCCTTTTTATATTATATACACATGCTCATTTATGTGTTTTACTTATATTACATATTAATGTTGCTTTGTTTGTTAGAGATTATAACCTGGCGGGGATATCTTTATTTAGACTGTCCAGTTTATTAGGATGACAATAGGGTAAGAGTGAGGTTTGGTTCACCCTAGAACCTGGTTTTGCAACTGACCGTTCCAATGCGGTAGCCCTATTGTCAACCCTTTTGTGTTTGTGATGTCATATCTTGCCTTTTATTCATCTTTATAGTGGTAGTTTGTTTCTGTGGGTGTTTGTGGTTGACTGTCGTCCTTGAATCCTACTTTTCCTGTTCGATTTTTATATCTGCTTTTGGTGCACCCTAGATCTTGGTTTAACCCCTCCAGCGACCTTTTCTGCCACTTACCGTTTAAAGACGGTGTTGGTGTATACGATGTCACATGCCTTGCTTCCTATTAATATTGTAATTGTTGTTAGATTTAATGCATGGTTTTGGCTGAGTGAGTTCTTTAAATTCTACGTTTCCTGTTCGACTTTAATACCTACTTTTATAGTTCTAAATTACCATATATGTCATATTGATAGATATAATTGAAAGCAAAGAAAATTATTGCATCCTTAACTGATCGATTGTAATACATTATCACGCCTAAGTACACTTATTTACAAACAGGTTTTGTGATTTTCTTTCCTATAAAACAGCAAATTATCTATGAATATTCCATGGTATTTATAACTATGATGTCAAAGATCTCAAAATAGCGGCATTCAAATCCTTTTCAAAAGAGACTTCGAATGATCATCGTTTGTTATCATCGGATTTTGATAATTATTTCACCCTTTTCTATTTCTTTCAAAACTCTCACTTAAAGTAGATACAACAGTCGAACATGAGATGTAGCAATCGCAGAACTCAATCATCCAAAAACAACATTAAAACAAACAACAATTACGAGGAAATATATAATCAAAGTATGCGACACTACACTAAGGCAAACGCCGTTATTTAACCCATTATAACGGAGCGTCAACGTCATTGAGACGTTCGCTCAATTTGACGTCATGACGTTGACGACCGGTACAGTTTAAAAACATTATTAAATTTACTTATTATGTTTGTTATTCACGATTTAAAGAACTATTTGCAAATGATTTAAACTTTGAATCAAAACTGTAGTCCATATTGTTTAGTGACCCTCTATGAAATCTACTGACCCACTATAGAATAATAAAGGGTCACCATGTGACCGCTCTAATCAAATGAAATTCCTAGGATTTTGTGCGAGGTGCAATTATAACGAGTGAATATAACAGATACAATCACTCGAAAAACATATACCTTGTAAAGTTATGAGTGATACATATGGGAGTGATCGTAATGAGTAAATTTAACATTATATTTAAGGATTGTTTTTAATTTTTTTGCGATGTTATCGAAGTATAACACGTCAATGATGGGTCACAAATTGTATAAACCGCGTAGCAGCGAAGAGGTTTATTACACAATCTGTGACCCATCATTGACGTCTATGCGGTTTTATACAATTTGTGACCCATCATTAACGTGTTATACTTCGATAACACCGCAAAAAATGAAAAACAATCCTTATAATTACAAACTTATATCAATGAGAATCTTTGCTGACCGTCCATTTTATTTCACATGCCCCAGTAAGCTCTAAATTAAATTAATTTCAGTTGAACCGATCAGCCAAATCACACATTTTTAAATTTGAAATCTACTCCGCCCAAAGGTACAGTATAGGCCTAGATCTTTACGTTTCCTAAAAAAACATGTTTCTAGTGGCGTACCTGCTTTTAGGCACTGCAGACCCCGGCCGAGAACCTTTTCTAAGATATGTTCTTTTTATCTCAAAAAATGTCTCCCCAAACTCATCAGAGTGAACCATTTTACCAGCGGAAAAAGTTCAAAATGTCAGTTGTTCTTATTGATTCAGCTTTTAAAAATAACATGACATACATGTATAATCATCAATAGCGATACGATTTAAATATTAAGCTAAAGTGTTTACCTTTGCTGAGTATATTAATCTGTATTGTGCTAGCCCGCATCTATTTAAAACCATTGTTTATTTACTTATTTATTCGTTCTGATTTTTTTGTGACGTTCAGGGTTTTAAAATGTGACGTCAGGTAACGTTTCGTTGCGTCATCGTGGCTAGGAATAAATTTGTTTGTTTGTTTGTATGGTGTTTTATGTCATTTTCAACACATGTAAGGATATATATGACGGTTGATTTTTTGTGGTGGAGGCAGACCACCCACTTTTCCTGGGTAAAACCAGTACGGTACACCTCCCGCCATCCGTAAGAATCGGCACTTACGGATGGCGGTACCGGTTCTACCCAGGAAAAGTGGGCTATGAATAAAACAGAGAGATAAGAAACGCAGGCGCGTAGCAGTTCGAAGCTCGGAAGCCGGAACAGTTCCACATTTGTGTTTCCTGATATAGTGTTTGGAAGCCCGAGCATACCCCGGACCACTTTCGCCGCTCAAATTAAACGTTGGGCTTCCACTTTAGTCCGCGCCTGCGCAACTGAAACTATTATATTTTGACGTGTTATTGAGAAATAACATGACGCTTTAAGAATGACTAACCAATCAGAATGCAGTTAATATGTGTATTGTTCGCAGTTTGTAATTATGACTAAATATAAATGTGTTTGAGGTCATTATCAGCTTTTGAACATAATATTATATGATCTTTACTTTATTTAGACCTAATGGCTTTAATGCATAAGCAATGCAATTCCAATGATCACTAATCAAGGAGAAAGAGGCAACATTGTAGTCATTGTTTTGTAGGCAAACATAAACATAAACCATAATTATACTTAAACGTGTTAATGTGATAATTTAGCTCACACAAAGTGAGCCATTTTGTCCGCCGTCCGCCGTCTTTTTGCCTAAATGACTTGGTCGAGGCAGTTAAACGTGGGGATGCCAATATAGCGGTTCGTGGTTTCAGAGTTATTCCCTCTAAAGACTTTGAGGATAGAGGTGAACGTATTCGTGTAGATAGTCGAGATCGGAATGACAGAGACAGGCGGGTTAGTGATAATCGCGATAGAAACAATTACACTATCGGTTAGATCATCACAACGAGAGATGTGACAATAATGATAACAGCCAGAGGGATCATGAGCATGTCGAAACTGCACAGCAATCACATGAGAACCAGAGATGGCATACAGCAGGTCGTGACGGGAGACAAAATGGTCGATACAGTAGACAAGGCAATTGGCGAAGAGATAACTATTAGATCAAAGCAGGCTTTTGGAATGTCAATGGTTTTAATTTAGATATAATGTCTGATAATTGTAATATACGTGAAACTGTTTTTAATCACTTCAATTTAGATTTTATTGGAGTTTCAGAAACTCATCTTAAAGATAAAACTATTATTGATTTTAAGGGTTATAAATGGTTTGGAAATAACAGATCTAATATACATGTAAATGCATGGTCCGGATCAGGAGGTGTTGGATTTCTTTTAAAAAACAGTGTGCTTAGTTCATTTAATGTTTCAATATGTGATGATAGTAATGAAGGAATATTATGGTTAAAATTTACGCATAAGTATGAACATTTTAACTTGTTTCCTTGCGTATGTTATTTACCACCTAAATATTCGACGAGACAGATTGATGTTTATACTTTTTATGATAATATTTTAGCTAGTATATATGAATATTAAGAGATAGGAACTATATTTATTTGTGGGGATTTCAATAGCCGTATAGGAAATACACCAGATTTTATTGAAGGAATTGATGTTGTTCCAAATAGAGATATTGTGGATTTTACATGTAATGATTTTGGTGCTGCACTGATAGAGTTCTTAATTAACAGTAACTATTGTGTTTTAAGGAGGTTGGCTGGGAAAGGACGTAGTGATGAGATTTTTTTTAAATTCATATTTATATGCTTCTTTGGTATAATTTAGATTTAAACTTATCAAAAAATGGCTAGGTCACCACGCTTTTGTTCCCGCTAGACGTCATTGAAGAAGGCACATTTTTCTAACTTCAAAATTTCTCTAAATAGAGGGAAAATATTGTCATTGAACATTTTCACAATTGTTTTCATAACAATACGTTTATTGAAAAACAACAATTAATTTTCGATTGCATATATACATATCTTTCAAATCATACAAAAGCAATTGTAATCCTCATTAGTCTTTTTGCTTTAAAAAGCAAACATATATGGACCGTACCCCACCCACTTTTGTTTTTACCGAAAAATTAATTCAAGATAAAAAAAATATGTTCTAATGATCAACTTTTTTTAAAACTTGTATATGTCAAGGTCCTATGACATTTCTTTCGAAACAAGTAAAAAAATATATAGGTCACCAGGCTCGAAAATAAAATTAGCTCAGTATCTACTTTGATATATGTATTCCACTACTAAAAAACAAAAATCTGATTTATTCTATAGCAAAAGGATAAATTCTACTCAGAGTTACCCATACCCCCTATTTTGTTGACAACAAAAAATGATCACAAATGACGGAAAAAATATGAAAAAAAAAATTTGCTTAAAATTTGGTATGTTACCATGTTAAAAACTACATTATATCCATATCTACTAGAATGGAAAAAATTAAACAATTATGTTGTCAAATAAAACTATGATTTAAAAAATAAAATGTTTAGACTTGAAGATGTCAAAACTTGCCCAGCCAACATCCTTAAATGGTCGTAATTGTGTAAAAAATGATTACACTTGTATAAGACCACAGGGATCCTCGGTGGTTGATTACTGTTTAGTAAGTCATAACAACCTATCGATATTTAATGAGTTCAATGTGTATAAACCATCAGAGCTAGTTAACATTACAGGGGTTGTGCCACTTTCGGTTCCAGATCATTCTTTTATTTCATGGAGCATTAATATACCATGCCGTTATTCTGATAGTGCTGCAAATGATCATTCTGAATATACATTTGTTAAACTTGATTTACATAATATTCCTAATGAATTTTTTTCAAAACCCGAAGTTAATAACGGATTTACATAATACTGTTCTTAATCTTGAAATGAACTTAAGGACTCAGCATGACATTGATAATTCATATAATGATCTATGTAATTATATAAAAACAGAAATGAGTGCGAAACTACATAAACGGTCAATTACTTTAAATAGTGCTTCATCTAACAAAAGAAGAAAAATTGGTAAGCCCTGGTGGGATGATAATTTAACCACTCTTTGGAATAAAGTATGTAATGCTGAACAATTGTTTATCAAATGTAACGATGTTTATCAGAAAAAGGTTTATAGAATTAATTTTATAAAATGTAGAAAGGCTTTTAATAGGAATGTTCAAAGAAATAAAAGATTGTATTGGTTTAAGTTGCAAATTGATTTGTTATCTGATATCGATAGTAATTCATGTAATTTTTGGAAGTCTATCGGAAAAATAGGTGTAGGCTTTCAAAAGAAAAAGAACATTCCAATGGAAGTAACAGATGATGATGGAAATATTGTCTCAGATAGCGAATCTATATTATTAAAGTGGAAAAACAGTTTTTCAAATTTGTATAAGTCTTCAGCTAATCGAAGTGTTCCGATTAATTTCGATAATGAACATGTAACAAATAATGAATCTATTCCAGAATTTGAAAATGAAATTACTATAGCTGAGATACAAAAAGCAATTTTTAATTCCAAAAAGGATAAAGCAAGCGGTATTGATGACATACCAGCTGAAATATTTCGTAATGGTAAATCTGTTTCCATTTTACATGTTCTTTTTAATGTTTATTATAATACTGGTATTATTCCTATTGAATGGGGAAAAGGTATTGTTAATCCCATTTCTAAATCGTCAACTAATGATCCACGTGATCCTATGTCTTACAGAGGCATTACACTTGCTCCATCTATGTATAAATTGTATTGTTATATGTTAAATCAAAGATTGTCTATCTGGACAGAAGCAAACAATATAATAACAGATGAACAAAATGGGTTTAGAAAAAGGAAAAATACTACGGATCATCTATCGTCATTAACTAATATTATTGAAACCAGAATAAAAAAGAAACTTTCAACTTTTACTGCATTTGTCGATTTCAAAAAAGCATATGACACTGTAAATAGACATCTGTTGTGGAATAAACTTTATGACTTAGGGATAAATGGTAAAATGTTGAATGCAATTATGTCTTTATATGCATCTGTTTCATCCTGTGTGCGTATAAATGGTTTAAATACAGAATGGTTTAATGTTACAAAGGGATTAAGACAAGGTTGATGTTTATCCCCATTGCTCTTTAATTGCTTTTTTAACGATTTAGCATTAAAATTGAAGTCGTTAGGTCTAGGAGTAGATATTGGTGATGGGGATAAAGTATGTGTTATCATGTATGCGGATGATATTGTACTGCTGGCCGAAAATGAAACAGATTTACAGCTATTGTTAAATACACTAGATGATTGGTGTGAAACCAGTTTTATGTCAGTTAATATAAATAAAACTAATGTTGTGCATTTTAGACCAAGATCAAAACCACAGACGATTTTTGAATTTAAATGTGGCGGATCTGATATAATTATAAAAAATAAATATGTAAATTTAGGCCTTGTTTTAGACGAAAATCTCAATTATAATGTAACAGCTTCATTTGTTGCACAGTCAGCCAGTCGCGCGTTAGGACTGTTAATTTCAAAATATAAAACAGTTGGTGGGATGCCTTATAAAGTTTATACTAAACTATTTGATTCGCTGGTTAGGTCTATTGTAGCTTATGGTGCAGCAATATGGGGTACTCAAACCTACTCTTGGATTGAAGCCGTACAACATAGAGCAATGCGAGTATTTTTGGGTACGACAAGAAACACACCATCAGCTGCAATGGCAGGAGACATGGCATGGCAACCGGTTTGTGTTAGACAAATAATTGCGGTATCAAATTACTGGGTACGATTGAGTCATATGCCAAATATGTGTTTCAATAAACGAATATTCAATTATTGTTTTAATAGTAAAGGTTCTAGATGTAAAAATTGGTGTTACAAAGTTTTGAATAATTTTTCAAAAATTGAGTTTAATAACGTTCCGAATGTAATTAACCCTATTGTTAAACGTAATTTTTTAGATGATGTTAAGAGTGCATCTTTAAATCAGTTTATAATAAACTGGAATGTAAATATTAACTCGGAACGTGGTAGTAGTAATATTGGTGGCAATAAATTACGTACTTCTAAGTTATTTAAAACAACATTTGAAACAGAAAGTTACTGTAAACTAATACTACCAAGAAATCATAGGTCGGCTTATTCTAGATTCCGTTGTGGCGTAGCACCAATTAGACTAGAGATTGGAAGATATGAAAGACTTCAGATTAGTGAAAGAGTTTGTCCATTTTGTAATGTTCAGGTGGAAGATGAGTTACATGCTATGATAACCTGTCCTTTATATAATGATATCAGAGCTAATTTATATGATAAAGCAATAAGCCTCAATCCCAATTTTAATAACTTTACAGATGAACAAAAATTAGTATATTTATTTACAAATGCAGACTTAATTCGTGTATGTGCCAAATCCTGCTACTTAATTCTTCTACGTCGATCTAGCTTTTTGTATCGCTAGTCTTTTTTCCTTCTTAAATATGCGAAACAATGTCAATTTTATATATGTAAATAATGTCAATTGTTTTTATCATATCGTGATTCTGTTTTATTTTCTTCTGTGAAAATGATGCTAATCAGTTCCTTTTTGATCTGATCAAAGGGGATACATGATTTTTTAATTTTGTTTTAACTAATGCGCAATTGTGCTTTGTTTATTTTGTCAAATCTTACAATACTCATTCTTAGTACATATTTTATAGATATATTAGCATCATTTACATAGTCTTAATGTGTAATATATATGCAAATATCGTTTGAGTTTAATGTTATTAGCTACTTTTAAAATATGTTGATGGTTTTATAACTATAGTCTCTTATAATTCTAATTAGAATGGCATGGCTGTCTTATAATGTTTACGATGTTTTATTTATGTTTGTATTTATTGTAAACCATGATGAGACTTTAATAAAGAAATATACATATGTGTTAACAGTTTGCCTCCTTGGATGTCGTATGGTAGTCCCTATTTCGACAGTTTGTGCCATTAACTAATCGACAATATAGTAAAACCTATGGTAAATAATTCAATTTTTCAATTCAATTCTTTATTCGGCACAAACATTACAATGTTTTATCGCCAATACAATACCAGCGGGTACAATTCAATACATTTTAATACAACGAGAAGAGTATGTTGTAAATGCCCATGATATGAGTCAAGTATACAACGTACGCTTTTGAAATACGCTTTTGATTAAGAAATAATAAATATGTACCTGTGTTTTATCGGTGAATAGAATACAGTTAGGAGTTCGTTCGCATCCGAACGACTACCTGTGTTTTATCGGTTAGGAGTTCGGATGCGTAGTAATTAAATCACTCGTGCTAGTACGTATTTATTATTTCGATTCTAACACAACAATAACCCCATTGTTTACGCTATTGTTCATGTTGTTGGGGCACTATATATTATCTCGGAGGTCAACGTAATCAGGTTGCTGTGTTTACATGCTGTTCCATTGGGCACCTCCATATGCAAAGTTTTGCGTTTCAATACACTAGTAGTCACGTGACAAACAATTAAGTCATTGCTTACGTCATATAGCTTGCGCTGTATGACGTCAAACGTTCTCAGCTTGTTCAAGATGCTTTTTTAATGTTATATGTACTGATGCATATGATGGTTTTATATCGGGGATGTGCACGGTTTGGGAGCATGGCAAATTTGTTGTAAGTATTATTTCATTAAAATTACTGTTGAGTTTGTCTTCGTGATGTATATTTACCAAGTGACGTCATGTAACGCGGCGCTTCCAACGGATGAAATATACGCGGGGAATTAATGGAACAGCTGCATTTTATCGTAGAATAACATACAGCTGTCTCTCTTCTTTGTGTGTATGAAAGACTGCGGAGGTCGTGTTAGAATATGCAGTAATTTATATTAATCAGTATCATGCATTAGTATTTTTCTGCTGAAAAAAACCAAAGTAAATAAGGTATTAAACAAATGAACAAGATATGAGTATATTTACACTCAAAATACATATTTAAATGGAACGTCCCATTGTTTATCAATATAGTCCTATTTAAATTGATGCACAATTAACTATGTGTATTAACTGGCCATAAGTTTCTTGAATGAAAAATAAACAACAAAGGAAATCAAAAATTCATGTGATTGTCCATTATATATATCACGAGGTAGTATGCAAATTGTTCAGTAACAGATCAAAATAAAGAATAAAAAAGAAGAACAACTGGAAACTCAGAATTGTCACACGTTTTATTAAATATATATGCAAACAGGATTAAAGTCAAAATAATAAGTTGGCATTATAATTACAAATCTACGTGCACGTTGTAATGCTTAAAAAAAACACTTCAAGATTTCTATGTGTCCCTTTATACGTTTTTGCATGTGGACGACTTGTTATGTGGACGACTTGTTATGTGGACTACTTGCTGTGTGGACTACTTGTTGTGTGGACGACCTGTTATGTGAACGACTTGTTATGTGGACTATTTGTTGTGTGGACTACTTGTTATGTGTACGACTTTTTATGTGGACTTCTTGTTATGTCGACGACTTGTTATGTGAACGACTTGTTATGTGGACTACTTGTTATGTGTACGACTTGTTATGTGGACTTCTTGTTATGTGGACGACTTGTTATGTGAACGACTTGTTATGTGGACGACTTGTTATGTGAACGACTTGTTATGTGGACTACTTTTTGTGTGAACGACTTGTTGTGTGGACTACTTGTTGTGTGGACGACTTGTTGTGTGAACGACTTGTTATGTGAACGATTTGTTGTGTGGACTTCTTGTTGTGTGGACGACTTGTTATTTGAACGACTTGTTATGTGGACTACTTGTTGCGTAGTCTGCCATCTTGACTTTTTGAAGATGAGGAAAAACAAATGATGAACGTTTACCCAGAAACATGTAAATGCAATGTTATAACAATCGAATAAGCGGCTTTAATCACACACTCAGACAGTATCTTTCATTAAAGCAATAATGCTTATTTTTTGCCGACTGCCACACCGTCACCAATCAGGGAACTGGCCTCCCGACTAATACCAGCATTAAAAGACAAACAGCCGACATTGTCGGTGTTCGTAGGATCATCCTTTAACATTATCTTGACGTTGTAATCTCCCTGAAATAAATAAAAAATAATATGTATTTATCGTTGTAATAACAAAAGTCTTTATTATGTTTGACATCCACTAAACCAAGGGTGTAGCTAGACCATTTTTGATTAATCTAGATCATTTGAGACGCTTGCTTGTTTTCAAGACAATCAATCGTCGACGATGATCAAGACTGCTTTTTGATGAGCAAGCTCGTTTTTATGATCTTAATATTCCAGGTTGTCCAGGGGCAAATCAAAATGTGCAACGTCTCTGATGCATTTTAACGTAAATTAAACGAATTCACGCACACTATCATTTCATTATTATAGTTTTTTAAGCATGATTGTGAAAATTATGCGCAGGCCCGGAACTTTTTGGCCTAATAGGTTGCTATCCTACTGTAAACGGAGGTCCCTAGGAAGCCGGATTCCAAGTTTAAAATTAAAACGAAAACTAGACCTATAATAATGTGCTTCAGTTTCATATGAAATGTTCACAGGCATTAAATTGAGCTGCATTCTACCTCTAGTACAATTATTATTAATGAACATGTTTGGCAAGGGAAACTCAACGACAGTGAGTTTTTGTTGTTAAATCGTATAAACATGAATGTATATCACAAGAAGTTTCACATATAATTAAATAAAAGTGTACTTAGATCGCAAAATACGAATTTGTACTATGCTGAAAACAATACTAGCCGAGTCAACGAGTTTTCTAGATCGATCTATTTTATTATCAACGTTCACAATTATGTAGTAAAAACCGCGGCAAAAATCGTCAGTTTTTAATAAAAATCAAAGGGCTATAACTCCGGTTGCGAGTGCGATCTGGCCGAGATATTATGCCAATAAACTTTCACCCCCACGTTTCATCAAGATTGGATTATAAATGTCAATGTTATTGGGCGGAAACTTAAAAAATCTTCAATTTTAAAAAAATCCAACGACCATAACTCCGGCATGAATGGTGCGATCTGGCTGGTTATCGAACTTGGCCGCCTAGATATTATGATCATAAACATTGCCCTAAAGTTTCATCAAGATCGGATTAAAAATATCAAAGTTACTGGTCGGGAACAAAAGTCGATTTTGAAAATTCCAAGTGCCATAACTCTGGCATTATATAACGTCAATGGTCGGAAACGAACGTGGCGACGGAACGACGGAAATGCAAAATTAATAGTCCACCGCCTGGGGCGGATGTGGCTTACTTTAATAAACATTTGGCTTAGTTTAGTGCATAATTTGCATGCTCATAGAATACGAAACTAAAACACATGATGATTATTTTATTCGCAGTTGGACTGACACCCACAATTGAAATCCTTCAAGAACGCCTCCAATCCCTTTTAGTTAAAAGCAAACATAGGTTTAATGTAACGCAGTTTTATATGGTCTTATGGTCGACTACTATTCTATACATATTTTGGTACATTTTCTTAATAATCACCAGCATTTTCAGAGACGTAATAAACCAGAGATTTGCAACATATATGCTTTCAGATAGAAAATACTGGACATTGCATGTATGCGCTTTCATTGGTAGCTGTATAGAAATTGTCACTTCTTAAAGCAACAGACTAGTCTGCAAATGGTCTCGAATTAGACATTTATGTTGGGAAAGCAGCGGTATTTTCAAAATATTCTATGTTTTCTAAAGATGTCAACACATGTTATTTAAAATGTCTGACTATGCTATGGCCTATTTTATGCTACTTCCTGCTGTTGTTGTAGTTTTGCTGAAAGTTGGAACTGTATATAATTCGTCATCTTTCATGGCAGGAGTCTGCAACAAGGGAATAATACCATGTGTGTAGCGATATTATATTCGTTTTGTCTTAAATATAATCAGAGAAAATAAAGAACGAGATTTTGCAGTTTTACCTTGCGTCATATGAGATTATATAAGCTTTGAGTAAATGACCAATTCTTAGATCTCGTGTATGTGTTAAAGAAACAAACATTCACAACCATTTCATTTGGCGAGCTGTAGTCTTGAACTCTAGGACTCATTCCATCCACAGACACCCTGACTTAATATTAAAACAATATTGAGCAAATGATAGTTATTGTATCAATTTGGTATCTTGTGTACAACTCGGGACGCGTTCTAATACTTAACTCACAGTGGATTCATACTGTGAATCGGATTTTTTAGTACATCAAATGAGTGTAGGGAACATGCAACCCTCATAATAAGCATTACTCACATCTCCGATGGCGCCTAGTAGTGTCGGTAACGGCTGTAGTGTGATTTTTTGGTTGTGTATGACAACCGTCTCGGGATTGATGGGACACGTGGCTTGGTGACCAAGTGCCGCCTGCAGCAACATGTCGATCTGTTGTCCCAGATCAGCAGATATCACGGACGAAACGTTTAAAATCCTATCCAAGACGTTGCATCCGTCTATGTTTTGACTGAAATGTTTCAAAAAACGGCGCTGAGTTTATGGTCTTTAGTTTAAACTTATTTATTTTACATCGATTGTAACGAAAGCTCTATGAACTTATTTGAATCACTCTCGATGTCTTCCTGGGTAGAACCAGTACTAAGCAATGCAGATAAAGTGTCTTGCTCAGGGACACAACGCATATGGCAATGACGGGAATCGAACCCACGACTTTTGGATCATGGGTCCAACGCTCTACCACTAGACCACAGCGCTCTACCACTAGACCACAGTTTATGGTCTTTGAGACAAATAAAACAAGAAAATGATAATGCAAAGCAACAATTCGCAATGGATTATGTATAGTCCTGCATCATTTATGTCCTCATTTCAATACACCATTACGAATGCCGAGATGCGGAATTAAGATCCTTTAATACACGGTAGCGAAACAACATGATTTTTAGATCATGAGCCGAAGGCAAATTTTGATCAAACTTCACGTGGATGATCCTTAGATGAATGCTTTTTAGATTTGTTAAAATAAGGTCAGCGCGATGCCATTACCATATAAAGTCGAAACCTTAAAAAATCTTCTTTTCAAGAATCGCTGGACAGATTAGACTATCAAGTTTGTTCAAATGAAGTCCCCGGGGTCAAAAATGGCCGTGCCCCGGGGGTCCAAAGTTTGTATACAGAGATAGACATATAGGAAAAACTTTCAAACATCTTCTTCTCTGAAACCACAATGCACAGAGGTCTCATATATTACATGTAGCATCAGCTTATGGTCCTCTACTAAGTTTATTCAAATGGTGACCCTGAGGTCAAATTTATCCCCGTTCACAGTTTTACATAGCCTTATAAAGGATTCTTTTTTTAAAAATCTTCTTTTTGGAAACTACAAGAGCCAGAGGTTTGATATTTTGCATTTACTATAAGTGTATGGTCCTTTACCAAGTTTGTTCAAATGGTGACCCTGGGGTCACATTTTGCGCCGCCCCTAAGGGTCACATTTTTTACATAGACATGTATAGGAAAAACTTAAAAAATCTTCTTCTCTGAAACTGCAAGAGCCAGAGGTTTAATATTTTGAATTTGCTATAAGCTTATGGTCTTCTACCAAGTTTGTTCAAATGGTGACCTAGGGGTCACATTTGGCCCCGCCCCGGGGTTCACAGTTTTACATAGGCATGTATAGGGAAAAATTGAAAATAGACAGTTTTACATAGACTTATATAGGAAAAATAAATCTTCTTCTCGGAAACTACAAGAGCCAGAGGTTTGATATTTTGCATTTACTATAAGCTTATGGTCCTTTACCAAGTTTGTTCAAATGGTGTCCCTGATAAAACAAAACAACGGACATATGTAAAACAAACAAAACAAAAAAACATTCGAGTGGTGGTGAGGATGGGGTTGGGGTATGGTTTGGGGTGGGAGTGGGGGGAGGGGGTGGGGGCGTTGGGGCGAAACGAATTGATACACTGATAAAAGATAGGGGTGGGGCGCAACATAGCTATAGGTGTATAAATTGGGTGGGGGAGTGTTCATAAGATAGCTATATGTGTAAGAATTGACTAAAACAACACAGAAATATGTAAAAAAAAATCGAGTTTCGAATTGGTGTATACAACAGCTTACACGCAAACCTTGATCTGCCTTTATTAACTCTTTACAACATACTATAAGGAAACCAATTTCCAAATTTAGTTGAGCTAGGACAATAAATGTAAGAGATATTGACCTGTAAACACAGCATACACACAAAAGTTGATGTGAAATGAGACACATTTTAAATGGGTTCCATGGGAGCTCAGAGGTTACAGGAACCAAAATTACTTAAGCAGTCCTCAAGATAATGCTATAAGAAAGCACATGACCAAATTTAGTTGTGCTAGGATAAGAAATGGAAGCGGAATAGACTTGTGTAAACACAGCTTACACGCAAACCTTGATGTGGGACGCCGACGCCAACAACGACACCGACGCCAGGGTGATTACATAAGCTCTCTTATTTTTCGAGTAGTCGAGCTAACAATTGTATTAAAGGTAACTAGCTGCACAAAAGGTAACTCTTTGGGTACTAAAAGCAACAACATACACTAAAGGTAATAAAATAAATTGCACTGAAGGTAACAATTTATGCACTTAAGGTAACACCAGTTTTGACCTACACTAAAGGTAACACCCTATACCCTAAAGGTAACAACACATTCTTGGTGAAATTTTTATTGGAAATTCAGGTTGCTCAACTAAACATGTTATTTATTTCAGCAAAATACCTCCTCTTTTAAAGTATAAACAAAGCATAAATATCAGTTTCATTATGAATTGTGTAATGTTATGTAATTTATTTTATTACCTTTAGTGTAAGTTATTACTTTTAGTCCCAAAAGTGTTACCTTTAGGGCAGCTAGTTACCTTATACAATTTGTACCTTTAGGGTTGCATGCAACAAACGTATTTGCTGATTGTAAAGAGCGCACCTAGCACTTAAATGCTTATACCTGCCAAATATACGTATGGGTCATGTAAACTATATCTGGTGTAAATAAGTTTTGCATGTATAAATGACAAATTACAAATGAGAAAACAATTAATTCAAAATTGTGTTTTTCGTTCAAATAGTGTTGTGGACTTTAGCGACAACGTTTGTGGCCTTTAGAGACAATATTTTGTGGACTTTGGCGTTCTTTTTTGTGGTCTTTAGCGGAAATGTGTGTGGCTATAGCGGGGTTGTGAGCTTTAGCGGAAATGCCTATTTCCCAACGCTAAATGATCATTGAAAAGGCATGAAAAGCTTGCTTATTTACTACATGACCGATTAGCTCAGGTAAACAAACAGAGGCCCGAGTAAAGCTTTCTCTTTGAATAAGCATTGAACAGTATCTAGGGTACTAGTATAACAGTATATAATACTTCAAACTTTACATTTACAAAGATAAAGAAGAGCAAATTTATAATAAGCTGTACTAAATATAAAACTTTATTGATAATTCTTTGTTGTAGAAGAAAAATACACCACAGCACAAATAATGAAACACCTGATATATGTTTTAATATGTTGGTTTCATATAAAAGCTGGATTTGGAGGGCCTCGTCAACTGAAACAAAGCTGAATACCACCATTTTCTCATGCAAGTGCACGTCTAATGGTGATTTACAGTTACCTATACAAATTACAAGTGTTCTCATCTCACAAATACAATAGGCTGGAAGTAGGTCCTTAAATCTACACAGTCTCTATATCAATCGATTTCTTCTTTGTGGGCGTGTCTTTATTTGTAAATTCATGTTCACCAGCTCATGTCGAAATCGAGTATTTAAACGAGCAAATATAAGGCAGGACATCATTTATTGTATAGACATCGGCCAGTGCACATCGTACCTGTACACAGGTAACATTATGATTTACAGAAGAAAACAAATTGCCTCTTTCGGGCCTCGAACACACGACCTTCTGATTTCAAGTCAGGTGCTCTATCCACTGAGCTATAACGCTTCATGAGAAAATAGTTTACAAACTACCATATTATGAGGCAAAATAACTTAACATATTTGAATGCAACTCAAGATGAATCCATAAATATATAGTTCATCTTGTCGGGCGTGTAAATTAACAATGCCTGGTGTAATATTCTATGTTATCAATACGAAACTAATATTGCGCCTCAAAACAACCATCTATACTTGTTATTTAGCGCATGATGAGTTTGTGTGCGCACTAGTTATTACGTGATGCCTATTTAGTGTTAATAATCCTAAAACATACCAATAAGTAGCCGTGGACTAGTGTTTGAAAGTACGGCAATCAAAACTAAGAAGCGCAACGGTTGTGGTTCAATTCCCGTAGCAAGTATCTCTTTTTATCACATATATTCTGAAGCCGTATATTTATCGATGTTACCTGTACGAAGGCAGATATTTTACGCATCGATTTCTGCCTTATATTCCGACTATTGGGGTGTTCGTTCGTCGATTTGAAACTACTTCACACGTGACTCATTCATATTCATGGGTTATTATAACCAGTTAAAATAGAGACTATGTAGCTTTAAACAGTTTAAAATGGTAAAATCAAATTATCCAGAGCCCCTTCACCTCCTCCACCTCCTCCCGAGGAGTGAGAGAAAGAGAACCTCTTCCACCTCCTCCACCTCCTCCACCTCCTCCGAGGAGAGAATCTCCACCACCTCCTCCTAAGAGAGAGAGAGAACCTCCTCCACCTCCTTCGAGGAGAGAGAGAACCTTCTCCACCTCCTCCTCCGAGGAAGGAGAGAACCTCCTCCATCTCCTCCGAGAGAGAGAGAACCTCCTCCACCTACTCCGAGGAGAGAGAAAGGGAACCCCTCCACCTACTCAGAGGAGAGAGAGAGAATCTACTCCACCTACTCCGAGGAGAGAGAGAACCTCCTCCACCTGCTCCACCTCCTCCGAGGAGAGAGAAAGAGAACCTCCTCCACCTGCTCCACCTCCTCCACGGAGTGAGAGAACGTCCTCCACCTCCTCCGAGGAGAGCGAGCGAGAGAGAACGTCCCAAATCTCATTCACAGAGAGAGAGAGAACATCCTCCACCTCCTCCACGGAGAGTGAGAACCACCTCCACCTGATCCACCTCCTCCGATGAGAGAGAGAGAGAGAGAACGTCCTCCACCTCCTCCACGGAAAAAGAGGTAACAAACTCCACCTCCTCCACGGAGAGAGAGAACGTCCTCCATCTCCACCGAGGAGAGAGAGGGAGAGAGAGAACCTGCTCCACCTGCTCCACCTCCTCCGAGGAGAGAGAGAGAACGTCCTTCACCTCCTCCATGAGAGAGAGATAACGTCCTCCATCCCCTTCACGGAGAGAGAGAACATCCTCCACCTACTCCACGGAGAGAGAGAACGTCCTCCACCTCCTCCACGGCGAGAGAACCTGCTCCACCTCCTCCGAGGGGAGAGAGAGAGAACCTTCTCCACCTTCTCCACCTCCTCCGAGCAGAGAGAGAGAGAGAGAGAGAGAGAGAGAGAGAGAGAGAGAGAGAGAGAGAGAAAGAGAGAGAGATGTGCTTGGAGTACATCGAATGTGTTAAGCAAAATACAAATTAACGTACCAAGACCCGATATTCGTATCACCAATACAAGGCACAAGCAACCATACGCCGAATACATGTACCTGCTTTCTCAGTTCGGTATCGATGGAAAACTGATTGATTATCTTGTTTATCGTCACATTTATCGTAAAGTGTAGTTCTCCTGGGAATATTATGGGATTTGGATGAAAGTCAAAGTCGTGTACTGTCAGTACCGTGTTGGCTTTATCGGTGGCTGAAAATGACAAGTGTACCTCAGTATACCGTTGTTATACTCGTGTCGGACTATTAACGGGGTATATAAGGCTTTTCGTTTTTAAAATTGAGAAATACATTACATGTTCTATTATAAAGGTCATATACCTAACGAATGAGCCTAAAATGACAAGGAAATTCATTTTGCACTGTAATATTCCCAATCCTATTTTAACGCACTATGGCTAATTTAAGCATTTTACGCCAAATTCCATTCAAAACATATGTTAAATTCAAACTTTATTGTGAATTGGAACTTTTGTTTTAACATTCGTAGAGAAAAAGCCAGATGTAACCCTTTTTAATATCATTACATGTAAGTACGTTTTTATCTTAAGTAAATGTCGCATAAATGGGGTTTTACGCCCTGTTCAACATAACGTAGGTCATATTCAGAGGAAGATGAGTCCTTTAGATACGCCAGGGCTCGACTGAATTTTTAATGATCATTGAAATAACATGCAACACACACTACCAGATAACGCAGAATGAGAAATTACTAATATAATATATACACAAGCCAGTTTTTACGCAAGCGTAAAATAGCTGCCGAGAGACAAGAAGTTAACATAATAATATATCAAGTCACGGGTGTTAAAACAATATTGAAAATAAATTGTTGTCACAGAGACATAAACACGCCACGACCGTTTTTTCTTGCATTCTTCCCGATTTTTACCATCAGTTCTTCCTACCAAGCATTTTAAATCAATGTTGGCGACCTCGCTTCTTTCTGTTCAAATACCTTGACATGCCTTACATATTGATTACAATTACCTTGTAACACGACGTTCTAGAGGTACACATCAGCACAGAAATACAATTGTTCACATGTAAGGGATACGTGTGCGTTAGAATGTGCATTACAACATATATAAACTGTTCACGGTTACAATGTATAATTATAAGATTAAGTTATCAAAGTGAAAACTGTAAAGGACTGTTGCTACCTTACCATCAGCAATAATAAAAACCAATGAAAATTTAAAAAAAAGGAAAATACTACCTTCCTGGGCACTAACACGGCGCCTCTATCAACTGCGCTATTGAGGATTGTGAATGATGCCGTGGCTACTATACATATAATTTTAATGATTACATGCTACAGTTCAGCAGACTGGTTTGCGAAAACGTGATTAATGCTAACCTTTCAACATTACAAAATATGTGTTTATACCATTCAAGTTTTTCAGACGAGTTCTCTAGGAATTCAAGTTGTAAAGCATGCTTCTTGCCACTTTCATGAGTCACAGTCTGTTAACCATAGAAAGATATAAAAGCCATATAAGAGTCAGCTGCCTTCGGCAGCTGAATAACATAACGCTGGTTCAACCATATTGAATTAACAGGACATGCACTGAGCAAAACTGAAAAAGCGCAATGTTCAGTAGCGCCTGGGAAGAGAACGGCATATAGGGCCCTGGTAGAACGCGAAACTTTACGGCTATGAAGCATGCACGCTTCCACTACAGAACACTGTGCCGACTGCAATAAATGGAATTGCGTATATTGGAACAGAACTATGGCATACGGACTCATTGTTGAGTGATCTGATAACTAAAACTGTCATCGGTGATAGGAAGGATTGCCAATTGTTTCACCATTTCACCACGACCTGTTTGGAAGCCAGTATAAAGTTTATTTACGGACGTACAGACCTGATGTTTTGACCCGAAAATATTGATGTGTTAATGCGTTATGTGATACTAAGATACAAACACCAAAGAGATACATTATATGAGTGAATGTCAACATTTGCATGATCAAATCTAAAAAAAACTTAAACATGGAATAGTCTTGCTCAATTTGTACAAATGGCACTTAAAGCATTTAGCAACAAGCCCACAAAGTGGTATTCATAAATAAAATACATTCTGAATTTAAAGCGATCAATGTTCTTACACATTCACAGTAGGAAATCAGCGGAATGGGGGCGATCAAGACAGAACATATACTGAGACATGCGGCATTGTCCAGGATATATATATATCATACGTTTAAGAATCGAAAAGGATGTGAAAATAAATATAACAAGGTACTTACCACAATCCGTCCAGGCCAGTGGTGCAGCACTTGGTGCAGCGCTTGCTACAACGACGCACGCGGAGAAACAAATAAATTTCAACATCTTCTTCTAATGAGATTATCGTTACAATATCACCTGAGAATGTGAATAACAATCACTGCCTCGTCCTTCAGAGGTATATATACCCGTACGTAGGAATTTTTACGCGTGATTCAGAGCGGATGGCTCAAGGTCCAAAGATAACAAAGTTCAATTGTCGCTTATGTTTTTGAGTGTAGGAATTATCATATCATGTAAGAATATGGAGGGGGATATCCGCCATGTATTTTGTCATTTTGAACTTGCATTATGACAAATTGCAATATGCCTTTAAATGTAAAGCATTGCAGGCATGTTTTGCAGAACCACTTTTTTCTTTTTGAGATGTCTGATTATACATTAAACTGTTGAAATCCTTTATCCACACATAATGGTTTTTTTCTTCTTCGACAATCAAAAGCATATCGCATTCTTTTTCAGATCTGTTTTATTTTATATGTACAGAGGATACACCCCAATTTTTTCATATCCAAATATATTAAAACATGTATTGTTTTGTTTTTCTATTTTTGGGATTTGTTTTAATGTAACAGGAAATGTAATTCCGCTGTAATCAAGATCAACATTGTGCTTTTTGTACTTTGTTATTCTTTGGGGATTATTGTTGGCAGGAAATATATATGCCAAATGGCACCACATAAAGCATTCATCATCTTTTTTATATTTTATATATATTAGACCTTTCATTGGGTGAGAAAGTTCTTTTGGTAACTTCAAATAAGAGCTACCCCTCAAAGGCGTATACTTGAGCCTGTTTACATAATGCATATCTACTGATTCATTTACCCATCTACTTTCATCGGAGAGCAAGCTTCCAGTTCTACTCATAATTTCATTACTTGCTGTATCTAAAGCACCCTTGATATCGTTTTTACCTAAGATTATTGCCGCTTTTGATGCAAAGTAAGCTGTTTTGTATGCAGTTGTAAAAGCCACACCTTTGTCTCCAATCAGCTTAGAGAAAGTCATTTTTAAAGTAACACATAATTTAAATCCTTTAGTTCTTTGTAATTCCGCCTTGAGAAAATCTGCAACTGTTTTTCGCGTCAGACGAAGCTGAGCGAGTGGACTTAATCTATCCAAAATATCTACAGAGAAAACCTTACTATATTGTTTCGGGGATCTTTCGATTTCTTTTACACTTATTATATAATATATATAATACGGAAATCTTTAAGCCATAATTAATGAATTAATTAATTAATTTAACCGGCATAAGAAATAATATATATTCCCTCTTTCAATAACTTACCGTAGTAATAAATGAAAAAATCAATAGTTATGGGACCGTTAGACGCTCGTGTGATCATTTTATCGCGCAATCTGTTTAATCTTTTTACATCATATTTTCTTATTTTCCATGGCAGTTTCATCTTTTGGGCTTCGGTTATAATCTTTTCAGTCAAATCCTTGAAGTTTACAAAAAATAATAGTTCTCTGTCAATTTTATTTGTGCCCTAATCCGATTTGGCTGGTTTTCGAACTTGTCTGAACTTTCATTGATATTAACAATCTGTGCAAGTTTGATAAATATCAAATAATACATGAAGGTGCTAGAGTGTTCACAAGGCAGAAAATGGCATTTTTCAGAATAAACAAGGGCCACAACTCTGGTATTACTAATTCGATTTGGCTGGTTTTCGAACTTGTCCGAACTTTCATTGGTATTAACAATCTGTGCAAGTTTTGTGAAGTTCAAATAATAAATGAAGGTGCTAGAGTGTTCACAAGGCAGAAAATGGCATTTTTCAGAACAAACAAGTGCCATAACTCTGGTGTTAATGACCCAATTGAGCTGATTTTCAAACTTGTCCAAGCTTTCATTTTTATTAACAATCTGTGCAAGTTTGGTAAAGATCGAAAAATAAATAAAGGTACCAGAGTGTTCACAAGGCAGAAAATTGCATTTTCCAGAAGAAAAAAATAGGGCCATAACTCTGGTGTTACTGACCCAATTTAGCTGTTTTTTAAACTTGATCGAGATTTCATTGATATTAACAATCTTTGCAAGTTTGGTAAAGATCAAATTCTGTTAGAGTGTTCACAAGGTTTAATATGGCATTTTTCAGCAAATCAAGGGGCCATAACTCCGGTAAAACAAATCCGATCTGGCTGGTTTTCGAATTTGTCCGAGCTTTCATTGAATAAAAACACTGGCAAAGTTTCGTAAAAATCCGATTAATAATGAAGGCCCTAGAGTGTTCACAAGGCAAAAGTTAACGGATGACGGACAACGGACGACGGACAACTCGTCATCCCATAAGCTCTGCTCGGCCAGTTTAGCTAAAAATGATAAAAGCCATTCGAGTTAACGTCATGTTTCAATGAAATCAAATTTACACCGGAATGATTAGCCCTGGTCATCCGGCCTGCTTCTGATTTCTTTGCTACGCTTTGTTACGTGTAGTCTAGTCTCGGACGCGGACAGTCAAACCAGTATGATGTATATGTCTGACGCTAGTCTCGGACAGCCAAAATCGTATGATGTTATGTTGTAAATAAAGTTACATGAGGTTTCTAGGTCTAGAAAGCAACCAAACTAGTACCGAATGATTTGGCAGAAGCCAGAGCAACAAGAGAATAAACCATTATAAAAAATTGAAGACAAACAAATAAACGTAACCATCCCTTTCAGGATTTAAAAAGTTACTTTGACCAATCATCGATCATACCTGTTTTTCGGTATGACCTCGTTCTGAGGTGTCAACATTTTTAAAGAACCTTTACCCTAGCCTTGGTCACACAGCCTGCTCTTGGTTTCTTCGCTATGCTACATGTATTCAGCCAGGGGAAACAGCGTAAAGGCCTGGGGGAAAATAGATTGTTAAAAGTGCCACTAACAATGGGGAGATTTTGGCGAAACTTTGAGAGATTTTATGTAAAATAGACATATTTTTCATGTAAATTAAAAAATTTAAAATGTAAAATGTCTTACTTTTAACTTATGAGAAGCAGCACGTGATGGTAACAAATGTAACTAAACTGTTGGGTTATTCTGTAATTGGCGAAATTTATACTTTTGTTATTTTAAAATAATGATGACTGTTATCTTTTATTGGTTAATTTAATGTTATCTGTTATTTATTTATCTGGTCCCCAAACCCCCTTTCTCCCCCTCCACCACCTATCGTAAAATGTAAAATTTAGGACTGCTATTTGATTTTATTTACTGTGAAAAAATGTTGTATTGTTAATTCATTGTTATCTATTATCATCAAATTCAATTTGCTGTTATCCTGTTATGAGACCCCTTCCCCACCCTACTCCTCCCACCGTTATGTAGCTTTATTTACAACATAATATCATGCAAACGTTGACTTGTATGTGCATGAAATATGGGCGAATACAGTGGCGCTTTATTTGATCTTATCTACCCAGGCCGATATTTGCCAGTAAGATGTATGATATCGTCTGCAGAGCAAGCAAGGTCCAGTGAAAGTCATGATTGACATGGGGATCCTATTGGCTGTTTCCCATTGGTTAGAGGTTCCGGGTGAAGCCCCCTGAAGCGCAAGACTGTCTGTGGTTGAATTTCACGAATTGTAGCTTAGATGTCTAGGGCCCTATTCAAAGTGCAAATGTTTTACCCCCACCCCACCCTGATGTAGCTTTATTTACAACATACCATTTTGCAAACGTTGACTTTTATTTGCGTGAATAAACGGGTGAATACAGTCGGCTAATCGCTAGTGGGCTATTAATCGGCCTAATCTACCCAGATCAATAGCTGCAAGTAAGACATATACGACATATACATTATACGATGTTCGCTGTCCGAGATTAGCGTCCCTGTGGCCGATGGATTAACGACGTTGCGTTGTAAACCGTCTCGCCTCTCACCGCTGCGGGTTCGAATCCCACTGGGAGCACGACTTGTATGTTAGGAAGTGTCGATTTTTACGGATGGCGGGAGGTTCTACAGGTTCTAGCCAGGAAAAGTGGATGATCTGCCTCAACCTTAAAAAAATCGACCGTCATATATAACATTACATCTGTTGAAAATGACGTAAAACACCATACAAACAAACAAACACACAAACAAACAAACAAACTGTCCGAGACTATAATACACTTAACATAGCGTAGCAAAGAAATCAGAAGCAGGCCGGACGACCGAGGCTGTGTAAATTTGATTTAATAAAAACATGACGTTAACTCGAAATGTGTTATCATGTTTTAGATTTTAAATCGACATATTTATATCACATAATCGACAAACTGTACATAGCTTGAAATAAATATCTCGTGTATATCAGATAAATATCTCGTGTAATACAGATAATACTCATTACGTCGAGTACCTTTATATCAATATATTGTATTTGCTTTGTTTCAACGCGATAGAAATAAAATAAAAAAATATCAAGTTCACTAAAAACGATTACTTGTAAAATAAAGAACCAGTTCAACGTATTTGTTTTGCAGTTATTGGAATAACATCGTGTTTTGTCGACGTAAATATACCGATTTATAGATGTATATCATAACAACTCGAGTTATTGCAAATTGAGAAATTCAATATAACTCAACAAGACGAGGCACGAATACGCTTCCGTACATACCACGATATTCAAGTTTATCTTAACGCGTATAATTTATTGATTTATTAATAGGGCCATCGTTTCTACAGCCACTTGCGACGATAAAGTGTACCATAACGTGGATACTTTATGAATACCTAGGACCAACTGTCGTTTGGTTAGGAGACCACTTACACGATTAAGGGAGTTTTATACGTTCATATGTCTGAAAACAAACAAAGGTAAATTATATGTCCGTTTATTGGACAATTTATGAAACTTCAGTGATACTTCATTCGGAAGAAGTTTATTTGCCTACGTGCGCAATAGAAAGACACTCGCTAATTTATTACGAGTATGAGTTTTGATTGCGAAAAAGGTTTTCATCCTATATAGCTTCGTATCATAAATCTGTTTAAAGTAGATGTATATGAAAACACTTTAAAAAAAAGGATTTATTCACAAGTAATTTTGATATTAGATATCGGGACAAATGCTTTCTGTCTAAACCATTGCCCCAATATGGGTGAAGTATGAATAAGATGCATAATGCTACAAGAAATCCCAAACCAAAAGTATATATATATGCTTAAGTACGTACTAGTGGGGGGAGGGGGGGGGGGGGGCGGACGGAGGGGGGGGGGGGGAGGCGGAGGGTTATATAGCTATATGTGTAAGAATTGCCCAGAACAACACATAAATATGTAAAAAATCAATAATAAACTTTTTATTTCGAGTTGGGGTGGGGGTGGGGGGTAGGGGTTGGGGGGGGGGTGGGGTAATGGTCTGCTTCAAGCCAGGTACCCAAAACTAATTTGCCCCAAATCTATTAATATTATTAGTTGTACCCACTTGTACCCAGTTTGTACCTGGTGTAGCCCTGTGTAACCATTTATCCAAAACTAAGGTATGTCCTAAAACAATATATATATATTAATTATTAATGGGTGTGTGTGTGTGTAGTTCTAAGATTTATAGACCGTCCACCAACTAACACGTCGAGGCAACCCTGACGCGATGGGCACAATAGAGTCTGGTCTTTTCTAGGTGAGTGTGTAGGTTGATCTAGTGCTGCTGCTGTGGTGTCGCTTCTGTTGTATGTATGTAGATGGTTTGTCGCTTTCGCTCTGTGTAGTTCTCGCTGTGGCGGTGAAGTGGTTTGGTCAAGGTTGTCTACATCCGCTAAGCTACATCCGCTAGGGTGATGGTCTCTACATCCGCTACTGGTCGGGATCTCTGTTTGGGGCCACACCCATCACAGTATGACCCCTGCGCCGCACACACCGCCCGACGTCCTGTCACCTTCGGTCTTCGGTCGAATGTAGGCCTCGACCTTCGCTTCGATACCCGGGATTATGGTTGCGTCCCTGATATCTAGACTCCGGCTCCGGCCCGCGGACTTCTGACTTCCAGGATCTGTAGACATCAGATGATGTGTGCTGTGATGAGACGCAGGAGACATCTTCACTTTTGGTCAGATGACACACGAGTCTACTGAACCCTCCCGTACTTTCGTCAGTTCAGTAGTACCGGCATATTTAGTACCGAACATCTATTTACTTACGTAATATAGTGCTCATCCCGGTAATGTTGTGTAGGGCTGACAAGGCCCTAGACTGAAACACGCATCCCGAGTGTCATCTGTGCCCTCTCCGCGACGTGCACGCTGTGAAGATGAATGGAAACATGTCCAATACTTTTATATCCAATGTAACCAGTTGTGCCTGGTACAAAAAATGAATTCGTGAAGGCCTAATTTTTTTTATATCCAGTGTAACCAGTTGTGCCTGGGTACAATGAACTCGTGAAAAATGTTGGGCTATTTTTTTTTGTATCCAATGTAATTGTATCCAATGTAACCAGTTGTGCCTGGGTACAAAAAATGAACTGTGTGAAAAAAAATGTAGTTTTGGGCCATATATGATTACTATCACCGACTGTCATATATTTTGTGTAATTGTTACGAATGTGCGAAAAAAATGTATACCGATCGAATCAAAGGTACGCTTGAAATAACCATTTAAGGCAATACATTGTTTTTGATACTTAAAACAATATATAAAGTCAGGTTTGGAGAGTTTTGAGGGTTGAGGGATGCTTTTGGGGGGTGGGGGGGGGGGGTATGGTGGGTTTTGGGAGAATTTGGGGGGTGGGGATTTTGGGAATTTGGTGGGATTTGGGGTGTTACGATGGACCGCCAAAACTTACATACGGTACTTACCTTTCGCCCGAAAATATTCTCGTCCACGGTTTTGCAACGATTACAATGGTTTCAAATGTCCAGTGTATATCCTCGTCGGCCCATGGTTCGTTACCATAAGACATTTTATTGTAAAATAACTTTCACAAATATACATTCTGGAGAAAAAAGCTCTTATCTTGATAATATAATTCCTTCCTTTTCACTTTTTATAATCCAATCCAATGTTCCAATAACAAATAACTCAACAATCCATAAATGTTTACACCACTGTCACAACACGATCGCCATTTTGAATCTGCCCTTGATTCGTGACGTCATATTTTCCCACGGTTATTGGTAAACTTAGGCCAAGTGAATGAAAATGAGTTTCTCAGCTTCGTGGTAGGTAACTGTTTAAAAACTTTTAACATTTGTTTAACTAATTAAATGTAACTTTAAATAACAATTAACAGTTCTACAATAAGTTTTGGTAGTCAATGCAGTAGGCGAATACAGCCTGTACGTGTGGCTCAATTGCTGCGGATTTGCATTATTTTGTATAGTGGCTTTGTGACATTGACCAAACTTTTTTTATATCGGCCTTTTTTCTCACTATATCGTCACGTGACTTGCATTGATAAAATGTAAACAGAGCAGACGACGAAAACGGCAACGCTTAATATTGTATAAAAAGGGTTTAAAGGGGTCTTTTTCATGGGTCATCGTTTGGAATTAGTAAATTTTATATAAATTTAATTTATTTAAATAAATAAATAAAGAATATTTACCTATTTTTTAAATCGCATCTTTAACGCGTTGTTTGCAAATAGTAGTAATGACGTTCGTAGGAAATATTTTCCCACGGTCAGTCTCACGCACTGTGCAAATCTCACGAGATCCGGAGCAAAAACAAAATGGACGCGAACCAAGTGCACCAAGGCAAAATGGCGTTCATTAAAGTGTAAATACCGAGTCCGCGCATGCGCGTCGGAAATAAACCGGAAGCCAATAGTCTTTTGAATTATACTAGAAATATACAGATGTTAAAGGATCTACTTATGTAATGGCCAACTATTATGTCCCATACATCCATTACTGTTTTTCCGTACTAGAAAAAAGGCACCACCAGCAATCATACCATTATGTACGTCCTCTTGCGTCGTGTACATGTTTTTCAATGAATTTCTTCTTTCTGAAAGAGCAGCCGTTATATTTTTCTCCAGACTCATTAACAATATTAAAGGCTAGACGTAAAATCCATGGTTCTCATGGTAGTATGTAGCTACCAAAGAGCCATCAATCCTTAGTTTAGAATGATAGGTAGGACCATTGCGCACTTTTCCGGCTACGGTTTTGAAGACAGCACGCAATGGCTTCATAAACAACCGCCATATTTCAATAGAACGAACCTTAAATACAACACGTGCATGCATAAAACTCACCAAAGAGAAGCTTATCTAATCGACCAAGGCATTTTCTTGTAAGACTGTTCATGTTTCAGCCGACATAGATTTTTCTTGACGTTTTGGAATATCCCGCCCTGTGTCGTTCCGTATTTGGAAACTTAAACCCGGCCACAACTGACACACACACACATTTTTAGTATTTATATCATCGCTCTCGTGTAATCTCGTTCCGTATTTGGAAATTTAAACCCGGCCACAACTGACACACACACACACACACACACACACACACACACACACACACACACACACATTTTTAGTATTTACATCACCGCTCTCGTGTACTCTCGTTCCGTATTTGGGAATTTAAACCCTCCCAATACATGAATACAGTTGCAACACAAATAACGACACCTGTTCACAGTCTCTAAGCAACTTCATTTAAACAGAGATCCTTAAAGGCACGTAATGCAACCCTTTATCTGTCGTGGTCGGATAAAATCTGCACACCTTTCGAAGTGATACCCAATGATAACGTTTGCGATACAATAATGCATGACATTCATATCTGTGACATTCCAAAACGGTCTTCTATCATCTCAATCATCAAATAAAATCACTGATGCGCAGATAACGAAATGGAGATGCATTTTTCCTGCGGGATAGTTTAGGGATATATTAGGTTTTATTTTCCGACATATAGAAATGGAATTCTGAAAGTCAGTTATTCACAACCGGTAAAGCTTCAGACCATATACATAAACCGCACACCTGTTTGCAAGCTTGTCTTTCTTTGTACTTTCATGTTTACCAGTACATGACGACCTCGGGTATATGGACGTGTTGAAAAACTGCAATAGGTAATCATTGACAACGAAGATTCCGACAGAGTATTAGTTACCGCAGGAGTACCACAAGGCTTTGATGATGAGAAATTCACTTTGAGCATGCATACATGTATAGTTATAGGACAAGCTTTGTTCTGATCGTAAATTACATCAAATATATTTCGAAATACATGTACGTAGTACCGTATATATGTTGTATACTAAATGGAACGCCCTCATATTTTATTTTAAATACATTTTTTATTTTTCATTTTCTTGTGGTGAAATTTCGTATGGGTTCATTTTAACATATATAAACATTTATTATATCCTTTACGGTGACACTGTGGACTTTATGATTAAATTAAAACCTTATGTTTTCATTGCTTATATTTCACATGTGAAACACCGAAAATGACGTCATGCCGGTGTTGACGTTGTTGATGCTATTGACGTTATTGACGTCATTATTTTGGCGCATTAAGTTTTTTTCTGCATACGTTTCAAAGTTGTGAGTATATAATAAATAAAATATTTGTTGGAATGACGTTAATGTAGGATTTATTTTCATCGAGAAGTGAGAAAACTAAAATATTTTCACTCGTGCTAAAGCACTCGTGAAAATATAAGTTTTCTCACTTCTCGATGAAAATAAATCCTATCTCACTAAAATATTTTCACTCGTGCTAAAGCACTCGTGAAAATATAACTCTTCTCACCCTCTCGATGAAAATAAATCCTATATTCACTCCAAACCCTCAAATAACCTATATATGTGTATATCTGAGCGATATGCAACTTAAAACTCGTTTAACTTGATTCGGTGTCTGATTACGCAGACATTTTTTTTATTCATTTTATTCATTTTATATACCATGTCTTTTTCGAGATAATCTAGTACTTGATTCATGGTATTCCAAAATATTTAAAAAATGTCGTAAGTATTATGTGACTGTAAACATTCCACATTTTGCTATGCTTCGGCTTGTCATTGTAATACTGGTAAAGTTTGTTATAATAGAATACGTAACGTATTCGGCATTTGTTTTCTAAAGGTCTAAAGTAAAGATTGCCTTCACAGGTTGAGTTTGATGTAGGGGCTCAGCTCGGCCAGTCCATTGCGGATTTTAGTACAAATGGTGTCGTAGAGTACCTGCGGACACGAACTACCTTTCTTCTTGAACAAAACTGTTCTTAAAATCATAGATACACGTATTACAGCTAACCATTCTTTACCTTCTCCGTGACCGAGATATTTGTTTCGTAATTTAAATTCCGGAAATCAAGAATTCAAGAATTTCATAACAAATTTGTTTTAGTTCCTTCTGATAAAGCAGCTTATAATGCAGTTATTGCTTAACGCATACGTTACGTCTATGTATTATTTCTGGAATTAATTCGGGAGCACTTACCCGTATTCATTAATTCAATCTATTGAGGATGATGCTGTTTCACCTATAAAAGTTAAGTAAAGTAACGTGTTTCTTTATTATAGTAATGAATGTTAAAATATAGCGAGAAACCCATGATTTACGTCCGCAGTTCAAAATGTGACGTCATTAATTTATAACTGCATTTCGGAAATGGCTAAATGAAATGAAATTCGTCAGCAAAAATAAACATAACACTAAAGTAGCATTGTCAATCGTGTTCCAGGGTTACACTTACGAATTGTTGTGAATATTGAACAAGCTGAAATATGATATATATAAATAAGAAGACGCAACAAATCTAATTTGAATGAAGGCATAGTTATGGTTCTTGCGCTCTGCACATCCTCTCATTGCCCTCTATCATTATGTGAAATTTGATTTCAGTCCCATTAGTAGTTTTCGAGTTATGGAGCGGACACGAAATGGGACGGACGGACGTATGGACGGACGGAGGACATAACTATATTCCCCTTCGGCCTGCGGCGGCGGAAGATAACAAGTATACGAGAGCTGTTCAAATAATACGTGGACTTTTTCGATATCATACTCATTTAATTTGACGTAAACCTTTAAGAATCATTTATGTTGTAATATACTCAAAATAAACAAACGATCGACACCACGTCTTGTTACGTTGTAATGAATGTTAAAATATAGCGAGAAACCCATGATCTACGTCCGCAGTCCAAAATGTGACGTAATTAATTTATAACTGCAAAAATGAAATGAAATTCGTCAGCAAAAATACACATATCACTAAAGTAGCATTGTTAATCGAGTTCCAGGGGTACAATTACGAACTGTTATGAATATTGAACAAGGAGAAATATGATAGATATAAATAAGAAGACGCAAACTTCCTTGCTTGTAAGTTGAAATTTACGACGTCATACTGAAAAAGCACGGATCACTTAAATGTTAATAAAATACTAAATAATAAAAACAAAATTGTTAATGCAAAAATGAAATACAAAAACTTTAAATTTTTAAATCTTATAAAATATTTTGTTGATAAATTCAGAATACCGATATATATTAAATAAATATATCTTTTAGAATGACTATGCCGCCCCAGAGAGAGTGAAACTACACTATTAGGTGTAAACGCGCGGAATAAATCAAGAATCGCATCCTTATAGACTTGGACCCAAGCCTGAAAAAAACGAAAACGTTTACCCGGAAAGATATACTCCTGATTTTTTAAATATTAACACATGGGGGTCTTGTACATATGAAACCACTGTATCGACTTCTGGCATACATTGCATTTCGTAACAGCATCGCGATTTCTACGGTAACCCATTCGTACCAAGCCAATATATGAAAATCGCTGTACAAACAGTAAAAGGAAAATAAAGAAAGTTGCACACATCCTTTTCGGCAAATACACAAAAGTACCAGTGTTTCAATATCAACACAATATATAATTATAAAGCTTTTGAAAGGAACAATTCAAGAAATATTTTCAATAGTGCATGGTAATGTTATTATTAATACATTTTAAACAGTCTTTAATCGCATAATATATGCGGAGAAGATGACAGTCATTTAAATCCTAAATAACTTTATTTCACATTTTATAGAAAACATAAAAAACTACTTTAATATCATTTGAAATCTTTAAAAAACAGAACAATACAAAAACTACCTTACAAATTAAGTTAACTGGTTTTAATATTAAAGAGTAAGTTTCATGTATTTTAATAATAAAATGTGTTTTGTACACTTATTACTATCTAACACATTTAGCCTGCTTATCTCAAAGGCTTTAAAAACAAAAATTATATGTCGTCTGCTTCCTTTACTGTGTTACAATGCATGTTGCGTGTAAACACAACATGTTACAGAATAAAGGTTTGTTGGCGTTTCTGTTGTTATCAATTCAAAGAAGAGGCCATCATAACAATAGTTCATAGCTTTATGCAAGGCTACAGAACACTGTTAGTACTGGAATGCATGTGTGCCGAGATAGTTTACGGCGGCTTTATTGCAAACAGTATTAATAACAAGAGTGGAATTGCATGTTAGACATATATCAGACCTGATTGAAGTTTGTTCGGAGATATTGTCTGCTTTTCAAACAAACAAATTGGAAATGTATTGATCGGGAACTTTGAGAAATTATATAAATATGTCAATGCTATATAAATCATATAACCATAACCTGGCATCAATACGAAAAAGGATGACTTACTAGCAATATATAAATAGCTAAATCACATATTCTTATCAGATACAACTGTTCCCCTTTTCTTAACCCTTTCGTTGCCACAGACGAAAACATTCATATTACGACTAGCGTAGACCCAGATAAACCTGTACATCATGTGCAGGCTGATCAGGGTTACACTGGTCAACACTCACTGAGAATATTTTCCATAACACTGACGTTATATATAAAATATTACCGGAATGTTTTAACTTATCTTTTAGCAGAAGACATTTGAAATTTGGCGGCAAAAGGGTTAATCTGATAGACCGTTTAAAGGGTAATTTAAAAGTTTAATCACACTAAATCAACCGGATGTCCTCGAAAGTAGTTCTGTATTAAAGAGTGCTAATCTTTCTTTTCTTTAAAACATTTTAGTGCAGTTTCCTGTTATATTCGAAACATATTATTGATATTTTAAATGACAGCTCATCATGTTTTTGACAGCTTTAGGTGTAACGTAAAAGTAGAAAGGGTATGCAATTGCAAGGGATAACATCTCCACCCACCGCCCCCACAAACACCTCCCATTTCCTTGTTGATTTCAGACATGTTTAGTTGCATGATAAAGTAAGTTTCCCAATATTCTGACAAGGTTTGAGTTTTAGTTCTTGTGCTCTACACGTTCTCCCATTGCCATCTATCATTGTTTGAAATTTCATTGCAATCTCACAAGTAGTTTTCGAGTTATGGAGCGGACACGAATTATAAGTATAAAATTACAAAGGGCAATAACTCTGATTTATATGAAAGCAGAGTTATAGTTCTTCTTGCGCTCTGCACGTCCTCTCAATGCCATCTATCATTGTGTGAAATTCCATTGCAGTCCAATTAGTAGTTTTCGAGTTATGGAGCGGACACGAATTATAAGTATACAATTAAAAAGGGTAATAACTCTAACTTGATTGAAGGCATAGTTATGGTTCTTGCGCTCTGCACATCCTCGCATTGCCCTCTATCATTATGTGAAATTTGATTGCAGTCACATTAGTAGTTTTCGAGTTATTGAGCGGACACGAAATGGGACGGACGGACGTACGGACGGATGGACGGAAGACATTACTATATTCCCCTTCCGCCTATGGCGGCGGAGGATAACAAGTATACGTTCGTATAATACGTGGACTTTTTCGATATCATACTCATTTTTTTTACGTAAACCTTTAAGAATCATTTATGTTGTAATATACTCAAAATAAACAAACGATCGACACCACGTCTTGTTACGGTGTAATGAATGTTAAAATATAGCGAGAAACCCATGATCTACGTCCGCAGGCCAAAAAGTGACGTCATTAATTTATAACTGCATTTCGGAAATGGCTAAATGAAATGAAATTCGTCAGCAAAAATACACATAAAACTAAAGAAGCATTGTCAATCGTGTTACAGGGTTACGATTACGAACTGTTATGAATATTGAACAAGGAGAAATATGATAGATATAAATAAGAAGACGCACACTTCCTTGCATTTAAGTTGAAATTTACGACGTCATACTGAAAAAGCACGGAGCACTTAAATGTTAATAAAATACTAAATAATATTAACTTTTAATAAAACAATAATAATAATGCAAAAATGAAATACAAAAACTCTAAAAAATTTAAATCTTACATAATTGTTTTCTTCAAAATATTTGATGATAAATTCCGAATACCGATATATATTAAATAAATATATCTTTTAGAATGACTATGCCGCCCCAGAGAGTGAAACTACACTATTAGGTGTAAACGCGCGGAATTAATCAAGAATCTCATCCTTAAGTCTTGACAGCGGATTGTCAGTTAAGCCGATCATTATCCCCACCCGACTAAACTAATGTGTCAGTGTGCATAATTAAAGCATTTATTTATTCAGATTTTGGTCGAAGTTATTTCCCATTAAGGGTAAGCCCTTTTTATTATTACATAATGTGCTTTCGGATGTAACTTTTTTCATGAGTTTCAATCAGTTTTTGTGCTAATGGAGCTCAATTGCCGTTTTCCCTTCAATCACTGATAATATCTATGACATTAATTGTAATACACTGCTACATGTAAACGTCTGGAGTCCGTGGTATATGGTAATTAGTACCCCCGCTGAGACGATAATTGCTCTTACGCAATTGATAGTATCACCATTAGGCCGTTTAATTACTATTACGTAATATCAAGAGAAAAAAAAATTAATATTGAATTTCATACAGCCGCATATAAAGTTATTGTTTAAAGAGAAGACAACCGGTTTGTATCCACATTGCATTTATACTGATTATAATACAGAATACTTTATTTAGATGTAAACAATACAGCTTCTAGTCTCATGTTGATCGCGCATTGCTTTTAAGAATCAGTATATTGTATGATTATATGTAATTGTATGAACTATGTTTAGTGTGTCTACTGATCATATATATTTGGATGGAGTTGGTCGCCAATGTTTCATATTTTAATGGATAATCTATATTGTATTATAAAAGCCTATTATTGGTTAAACCGTGTATTAGTCTACTTAGCAGAAAGCATACCTTTATGCGTTTTTTTATATATATATATTTTAATATTAGTTTTAAGAAATGTTAAAAATATATGAAATAGCACAAAATGTATAGTTTTCATTAGAGTTAACATACTAATACAACATTCCCCTTTCTCTTGGGTAGCTCTAAATAACCTGTAATGTGTTGATGAACCTTTCGAACAATATTCAATTCAATTTACCCCCACTCAATAAGTTCTCCTTATTTAATAATTATTTCATCACTCAGTAAGTTATAATACACCGTCAACTTTCTCTGGGGCGGCTCTGAAATAACCTATAATGTGTTGATGAGCCGTTGAACAATATTCAATTCAATGTAATACTCACCCCACGCACCCCCCACCCGCAACCACACACTCACCCACTCACCCACTCACTCAATAATAATACACCTTCAAATTTCTCTGAGGTGGCTCTAAATTACCTATAATGTATTGATGAGCAGTTAAACAAGATTCACTTCAATTCAATTTCCCCTCACTCAGTGAGTTATAATACACCTTCAACTTTCTCTGGGGCGGTTCTAAATAACCTTTAATGTGTTGATGAGGCGTTGAACAATATTCAATTCAATTCAATACCCCAATTCACTCACTCAGTAAGTTATAATACACCGTCCACTTTAGCTGGGGCGACTCTAATTAATATATAATGTGTTGATGAGCCGTTGAACAATATTCAATTCAATCCAATACCTCCAATCACCATTCAATAAGTTATAATATACCTTCAACTTTCTCTGGGGCGGCTCGAAATAACCTATAATGTATTGATGAGCCGTTAAACAAGATTCAATTCTAATCAATTTACGAATTTAGTAACTATTTCTCCACTCAAGATGCTATAACACCACCTTACACTCGATCACATAACGTTGAGACGACCGCTGTGGACACCATGGCCTTGCGGACACCATGGCTCCTCCGCATAGGCCATGGTATCCGCGGACACCATGGTCGCACGGTGCGGACACCATGACCTCCTACACATGCTCACTTTACTATGGAAGGGGAACAGTTTATGCTACTATAACCTAAATATGGCTCCTAAATCATTTTATCACCAGGTGGTCTTTTTTTATTTTTCAATTTTAATCAAGGTAAATGGATATGCTTTAAAAAATAAATATTTTCAAACCAAACTTAATATAAGATACAAAAGTTCAATGAATACAACTTCGAATATATAAACAAATCTCTATTGTCCATGATATGTATAAAAGAGATTTACGAAGTAAACACCGAAAAGACAATTTTATGAACGCAAATGTTTGACACATCGTTTTACAGATGGTTGCAGTATGAGCTAAAATGACATATCAATTCAAATTCGTTATTCCAGAAGACCTGTCTTAGTTAATTGAACTCGTGAAGTTAATATTGAAATAGTCTGGCTGCTGCTTCATAATGTACCAAGTCGTTAAAATCTTATCTGGATATTATTTAAATCCTACTAACTTCTAGTGGAATTTACTTCTCATTTGGCAATTGTTGTTAGATAGTTTTTAATTTGCATTGCTTGGGTTTTATAGAAGTATACTGAACAAACACAACGTCCGACTTTGTTGCTGGTATTTCAATAGGCCATAAAAGCTTAAACAGCGTTTTAATAAAGCAATGTTTGATGTTTTAAGCACATTTAAGTGAGTTCTAAATATCCAATTAAACAGTTTCAAAGTTCACAGGCAGTAATCTTTTATGGATGATAATCGAAATGTTAAAGGGAGGTGATCTGATGAGTGTTGATAAACAAAAGCTGCCATCTACACAAGCTGTGTTATATTTTTGTGTGATTTTTTTTTGGTTAGGAACATATAGAGAATATTGTCTCGGACAAATTTCGGTAATTTTCGTAGATGTAATTTGTTTTTGTGGCCAAATTGCATGTTTTAAGAAAAGGGGGGCTAACTCCCTTGTGTACTGAACTTTTTAAAAACATGTTTGTTTGGATTATTGTTGGACTAATTATGCTTAAAAAATCATTATTTTGTTCCGGTTTTGCTGTCTAGACAATCAGCATCAACATCAGCGAACGTTCATTTTTTTTTGTTCATTATAGATACACAAATCGAGTAGGAAAAGAATCATTCATAGAACGCGGTCCAACTAAAGAACGCATTCACAACAACTAATACGTACATGACTAAACAGAAGAAAAACATGTGACACCACAAACATAACAGGGTTGACAACAGGAGTTTGTTTGTTTTGTTTGTTTGTATGGTGTTTTACGTCATTTTCAACTCATGTAAGGTTATATATGACGGTCGATTTTTTTTGTGGTGGAGTACGCCATGTAACGTTCAGTCGTAAATAGGCTGCTGGGAGTTTAAACCCGGTTCTTGGATGCACCAAATAGTACTCTTACTCTTAAAACACAAAGACAAACCCCTAGACAGTCACCCATTCAGTTCTCAATGGCTTGACAAAAGGCAGAGCAACACGAAAGAAGCGGTCGTTAAGGGCATAACAAAACAAGTTAAACATTAAACGTATTTTCTTTTATGAATCAGCTGCCCTCAACTCGACTACACGCTCTAGAAAAATGAAAACATATATACATACACTACTCAACTTTTATAATCGGTCACTTTTCAAAGAAATATATATTTTTAATAATTCATATTTTCCTTTGAAATTTTAACTGACGCCGTTTAACAAATATCGCTAGCGATTTATAAAACGTAATCTGCCTTGATTGGACAAAAGCCTTGTTGATAAACTGAATAAAATATTGGTATGTGTTTCGATGGTTTCCAGTTTTTAGTTATTTTCAAAAAACCTGGGTGACCGATCAGAGCCCCAGATAAGCATTGGCTTGATTTGCTTAAATATCCACCTATATTTTTGTCCATTGGGTATTTTAAAATACAGCTGAGTAAAATAAAGTAATTTACTCATCAAATGTTTCGTTAATTGGGTATCAACACAAAATAGTGCAAATAGGTACTTACAATAGTGTACTTTTCAGATCTTTATGTTGTGTGTTGTATGATAGTCTCTGTTGTAGCTTCTATTTCACATGAATTCATAATTTGAAAAGATATTTACATCTTGTCTGAACAAATTAACGGTAATCATAAACTGTAACTGCAAACTGTATGTTTTAACTGATTGTTTTATTTTCGCTGAATGGTTCACATGATTCAGATTAACATAGTCTTGGTTGTTTTGCAGGCCTGGGCTTATATTCACTAAACAATCTACCCTTCATCCTGTTCTTTTCCTCATCCAATGAGCAATGGCTGAACTGGGATCATATGAACTTGTATCGACACCTAACATGCCAATCATCGTCAAAGTGTTCAACTTTTCTGATCCAAGAGAAGCTCTAAATTTATTTTTCTGTCTATTTTGGGTACTGAAACTTCTCTCACATTCTACACTTGTAGACTGCATGCATAAAGCTATTGCAGCTAACTTTGCACAGTTTTGCATCATATCTTTATGCACTAAGATAAGTCTTTTGCATAGCTTGGGTGTGTCCAAAATGGCGTATGTGCCTTTGATCATGCCACTTAACCGCGGCCACTCATCTTGCAGTTTCGCTGCATCAAGTAAAGGGTCAATTTGTTTTGTATGTGTAACTAGACCTTCCACCAATCCTCCCAGTATTACATTTACTTCTTTCTGGTGACCATAAAATCCTGCAAGGTGTGCTACTGCATCATTACACTCTGAATCACATGTATTGTTAACGGTCAATGGCTCAAGCACTTTGCTCAGATCATCATAGATGGCACTTCTTTCCTAAACCGTGTTTTAATGTTTTTTCTCATCCTTTGGACATAATCTTTTCTGGTACTTTCAAACTCATTATCCATTTGCCCATGGTATGCCAGCTTTTTTTCATTGTAATAAGCTCCGTCATCTCGTACCTGTATTTCAGCCTTCATATGTGATAAATGTGTACCATCAACAGTCTCATAACTATCTATCTTCGCAACAGTTCCTTCAAGTAATGGCCCTACCTCACTGAACATCAGATTTCTCCTCTGAAATTCACAGCTTAAGACAGCTAGTTCATCATGCATATCATACACGAATGCCACAACCAATGCTACTTTGTATGAAGAAAAGTACTTGTATAACCCTTTTGCGGTTGCATTCTTCTCAGCAGCAAACTTTGAAAGTGTTGCCAGAACAGATGTAAATGACTCAAATACAGTTGCAACTGCATTTCTTAACCCAAGCCATCTTATTGAATGGGGCTCCTTTATAAACAATTCCGGCTCATTTAATAGCTGTTGAATGTTTTTCAATGCAAGGGTCCTCAAACTAGATGCACTCATGAAGTAGTACAAAGCATTGAACATGTCTTTGAACTTAATCATGGAGTAATTTTTCTTGGTTGAATCAGTGCAGGCAATGTTGAGTCTGTGAGCTATACAATGTATCTGTATGCAGAATGGGGAATACTTGCTCTGTATTTGTTTTCCCACACCCATATGTTTGCCCATCATTGCAGCAGCCCCATCAGTAGCGAGATTAATGCATTTTCCCAGATCTATGTCCATTTTCTCAAATTCACGTGAAACAGAATTGATAATTGTATGTGCGCAACCGTCATCAATTGGAACATTGCACAATAGTTTGGTGACTGGTACCCCTGTTTTGACATATCGCACACATATACTGAGCCTCTTTTCCACTGTGACATCAGTACTTTCATCAAGCATAATAGAAAACACAGGGGAGGAATTTATGTCACTAATAAGGTCATTTGTCAAAACATGAGCTATGGAATTCTGCATCTGTGTAATTGTGTCCCAGCTTAGATTTCTGTATTTAACACAAAGCCCATTCTTAATCTGTAACTCAAGCAAACCATTTATAGTCTCTGAAGGTAGTTCAGATTTTGCAGAGAAATACACTGTGTTGAACACAATTTTGTCTTCTTTAGTGACATTGACAGAGATTTCAGCCTCATCATCATCATCATCATCATCATCATCAGAAATCAGTGCAGCTTCAGCCATTTGTCTCTCAAGTAATGAACAGGCATTTTTATGCTCAATGCTTATGTCGTGTCTCGTTATACTAGACATCTGTATATTTGCCGAGCCCTCGTTTGCCCAAACGTTGGTCAGTTTTAATTTAGATTTCATTGATGTGCACGTTTTACAATGTAACCGCATTGCAAATTCATCATTATCATCATCATTATTGACGACAATTAGCCATGGATATTTAGTTTTCCAGTCTCTAACGGTTTTAGTAACAACACGATTGCCGTCGTGCTTTTTCTGTTTTGTTACTGATGACAAAATATCGTTTAATACATCGTGAACAATTGGAATTGACGGGTGAATACATACATCGATTAATTCCTCTATAATTCCCGAAACAACCCTGTCACCATCTAATGGTTTGGGAATTCCAAAATACCCTACAATTTTGTTTTGCTGTGTATTTATACTGGCCTTTTTACGACCTCTTTTGACAGACGCCATTTTACACAAACGCTTGAAAATTACGAAGCCACGTAGTGACATAGACTTTATTTTATATTGGACTGGTTTACGAAATTACTATTTGTTCTAGAGCGATATACTGTTAAATACTCCAGTAAAGTCTACTAAATTGGTTCGCTAATAAACCGGAAGAATACAGAACGACGAAGATTTGTTTACATTGGAGTCAGCGTGCGATTGCAGTAATGGAAACAGTTTATACGCACACGTTTTGTAAATAATTGCTTATTAAATGGGATTTCATATGCTTTTTGGTACGCTTGATTTTAATTTCAATTGGGTTTTTCATTGTTTTAATTGGGTATTTAGGCAAATACGCAGCTTATCTGGGGCTCTGAGTCCGATTTTAAAAGTTGAGTAGTGTATACCCCGCTATATGATGTTGCTCGGGAAAATTCCCATCTAAATGGCGATATTTGACGAGGTCCAAATAAATAGCATCTTTATTTTCAATAAATTGTACTTATTATTCCCCATTTCATTTGAGACATACTATCATAAATATTAGCTTTGTTCAGGTGATTAAAGCGGTTGTGTACACATAAAATCGATTTAAGTTAACCACTAGGCCGTTATGCCTACTGATGGTTGCAAGTCGGTAATCCTGTCTTTAACACTCTTTATGATGTGTATTGCCCATGCCAATAATTATTTTGGTTAAATTTTGTGGAACAATGTCTTTGCCTTTTGGGTGCTGTGGTTTCTATATGAATTTTTCTTTTCAGTTTTGAAGTTATTTAGGATATATATTATGAGTAGTAGTAGATGAGAAAATCTTGTCAATTTTCATTATATCGTCCAGATACAGAGAGGTGTTATTTCAGGCTTCGATGATATCTGTCTTGAGTATCTGGTAAAAGACTCAACATGAAATCTCTTTTTCGACAATAAAAACAAATCTAAGGCAAGAGGTGCACAGTTCGTAATCAATTGGGATACGAACTATTTGCCGATCAAATCTGACAAAACTTTTGTTTAATAGGAATATAAGTGCTTCACAAACTTCTTGGCAAGTCCATATATGGTAATTAAATGCTTTAATATTGTTACAGGCCAAATGTGTAGTCATTTCCATGGTAACGGTATTTTAAATAAGAAGCGCAATGAGCTTGTCTTCTAAAAGGTTGTGTGGTAAGGTTGTGTGGTAAGGTTATGTGGTAAGGTTGTGTGGTAAGGTTGTATATCGTGTGGAAAAAAACATAAGTACTTATAGATGAAACTTAAGCATACTACTGTTTAAACGTGATCTTTAACGGTAGTAAGACAATAATTCAAATTATAGCGCAGCACAGAAATTTAAACTAAAACGGGCTTTATAAGCTTGGTTAATTTGGAAATTTAGTGCATAGCTTGTTTTGCCTTTCGTCTACTCCGACCTTGAACACGTTGAATTGAGTTGTATGTGTTGAAACAACATCATCCTCAGTAGTTTGAACTGGAGTAAACGAATTAGTGCTCCTGAGATCCAAAAATAAAACAGTTTTCCAACTATCAGACAAAAATACAATACTACCATAAAAGGAAGTACAGATTATGCATAACTATAGAAAACAACAACATACAAAATATAAAAAAAAAGGGTTTAAAACGACGTAGAACGAGATTTGAAGTCATACTTTTATTTTAATGTTAAATATAAAATCATTGACGTCATTTGAAGCCATTAAGTAAACATGGTAAATAAATTCAACTTTCTAATCAAAATGAACACAAGTGTGCATTAAGGTTTGAGATTAATAAGACATATTCTTTTAAAGTGGGGATATTATAATTAGTATGTTTCCTTAAAGGACGACATTTCGAAATGGTTGAACCAATCAATCAAACACTTTAACAATTTGATTAATCGGGAAAGTCAATTCAGATGTTTAAAGAATGTGGTTTTTCTCTGTCAATGTTTCCGGATACTGTACAGCTCAAAGAGCTATAACAGTTCAAGTACGCATGTAGTGTAACACTGAGGCTAATCCATGATCTAAGTATATATTTACTAATTATGTTTTTTTCATTTTTTTAAACTTGATTTATCCTATTTCTATCAGATGAAAGGTACATCATGGATACACAAATACAAGCAATATATACTGTAATGGGGATTCCATGGAAGCAACAACGAACACAAACAAGAGAGAAAATCAGCGGACTCGGTTTAATTGCGTCAATATAAGATGCATTACATATCACGCCCACTAGCACCTAAACTAGGGATATCCTACTTAAAACCACAATGATTGGGCACTAAAACCCTAAAGGCCCGGTTCATAAAAAGCCCGGGGTTAAACTCTACAGCAAACTGTCACTGAGCGTTCACTTAGGCAGTCTTCGCCAATAACTTATGATTAACTTATAAGAAAACTAGATATACTGTATGCATTTGGGACACATAAGCCCGTGTGTAAGCCCTTCAATGATCTGTCAAGGCGGTCTTTACCACTTAGTTTATATATGTAACGTCTTATATATAAGTAGCTTGCTTTGATCTTGAACTTGTACACAAATATCCTATCTGACATGGTTTATGAAAATACTCAATGCTGATTGGCTAATCTACCATGGATTATGAAAATACTCAATGCTGATTGGCTTATCTAACATGGTTCATGAAAATACTCAATGCTGATTGGCTAATCTAATATGGTTTATGAAAATACTCAATGCTGATTGCCTACTGAGGAGTTTTAAAAAAAAGCTATATAGACCTCTGACGTCACGTCCTTTAACCGTCAGAACTTAGTTTTAAACAATTTTCAACGTCAAAAACACCCACAACAAAGATTACGTTATTTTGAGGCACTGTTACGTTCAAACAACAAATTGAACTTGTTAGAAACACGACAAAGCTGTATATTTTCTTCGTTTGGTGCTGAGAGATAGACGTACAATGTTAGTTGTGTGAATGTGTTTGTATTATGTTCAGTCTCTCGAAAATGTGCGCATAAAATACATAAAAATCCATGTCAGATAAAAACAAACTTATTTCCAGCAGGTTTTGTGCGAGATCAAATGGCGTTTAAGACTTGAAACACATCGAAACCTCGGGCCTACGGCACTTGGTATCGATAGTCTTCAAGTCACGCCCACCCGTTTTTGATATGGGACAATATAAACCAGCTGGAAATATTTTATTATTAAATAAGTCAGATACTTATCATTTACCAAAAGGATGGGCCTAGATTGTGATAAGATTAATCTTAATTCATGACTCTAACAAACAAAATCAGTCTAAATATTAAGAAACAATACGTTCATTACGAGTTATATGATGACATAGGTAAAAGAAAGGCATTTAGAGGCACTGTTATTATCTATGATATATGTATTGTATTGCATATATATGTACTGTATTTTATTTTTAAAAATTACCATGATATTTGTATATAATAGTTTCGTTACAAAAAATGTCTAGCCGATACTAAACCGTGTGTGTGTGTTGTTCTGAGGTTTATAGTCCCTCCACCAACAAACACGACAAGTTTCCCTGCCGCGACGGGCACAATAGAGTCTGGACTGTTCTAGCTGAATGTGTTGGTTGATCTGGTGCTGCTGTGTAGTGTGGTCGTTTCTCTTGTAGATGTGTAGTGTTGTGTCGCTGCTGCTCTGTGTAGTTGTCGCTGTGGCGGTGAAGTGGTGGTTTAGTAGTCGAGGTGGCCTGCATCCGCTACGGTGGTTGAGCTACATCCGCTAGTGTGTTGTCCTACAGCCGCTATTGGTCGGGGGTCCTTGTGTTTGGGGCCACACCCATCACATATGGCCCCTGCGCTGCATGCATTATCAGATGGCTGTATTTATCATGAATCCCTCTTCTGTTGTCAGACTACGGTCGAATGTAGGCCTCGGCGTCGATCCCTAATTATCACTAACTATATACTGCTGCTGCTACTTCCACTCTGTGTTGGTTGATCTCAGCTCTGGCCCGCGGACTTCTGTCTGACAACTTCCAAGTTCTCTACTTCCATCTGACGATGAGTGCCTTGATGGGGGCGCAGGGGACTTCTTCACTATCAGTCAAGTGACACTCAGGCTCATGAACCGAGACAAACCAGTTCAGAAGAGCAGGAGAAGCCGATACTAAACCTAATACATATTTATTGTCAGCACACTCTAATGCACGCAATATACTGCCATTTACGAAGTATGTCGTTTTTTTATTAATTTGAGTTGTATGTTCTCTTGAAGTAACGTATTATACGCAATCTACTGCCATATACCAATTATATCTTCTTTTTCAATTATGTCTTTTTTGTTTAGTTATGTGAGTTGTATGTTTCTCTTGAAGCAACTTATTACAACGTCTCAAAATTGCCTTCAGCGAGTTGGCGCTCAGTTGCAAATACCAACTGTCTGTTGCTTTTGTCTCCAGTTTTATCTCAGATACGGCGACCAATTGCTGCGACACAAATTGCTTTTTATTATAGGTTGCAACTCATTTAGTTTCATATTATATCGAGATTAAGACTATGGCTAATGGCTTTTAGGAGAAGACAGTACATAAAACCAGAATAAATATAAGATGCAGTACACGTGATTGGAATAAAGAGATAAATCAGTGGGACATATTTTCCAAGGGAATTTTGGGTGCAATACTGCAATGTCAATATCGTTAAAATGTGCCAATACCGCCAGTTAAATCAAGAACAATAGTAAGTAATGAATGATTTATGTATGCAACTTTTGTTTAATAACATGTCATAATCTGGTATCACCAGTTTGTAAGAATAAAAAATACTAACACACCGGATCCATAACTGCCAACTATAGTCAAACGAACAGGAGAAGTAAATGACTTAAAATAATTTAAGGACGTTCGCCCGGGTAATAAATACTGAAAAGAGGATTCCTTGGAAGCAAACGCAAACAAGAGATAAAAGTATCAGATTTGGCTTTATTGGGTCTGTTCATGAGAGGTAATGCTAAGTGCAACACCTCTCACGCATCCTAGTACATTTTCAAGTCTAAGAATTTTCCTTTTTTAAATTATAGTTTTATTAGATAACCATATTGTTCTTTTTTGCATCCTTGTAGATATGGATATAATGTAAGATTTAAGACAGTAACATATCAAATTTTAAACAACAAGTTTTCCCCGTCATTTGTGACCATTTTTTGTTTTTTAAATCATAGTTTTATTTGATAACATAATTGTTTCTTTTTTACATCCTCGTAGATATGGATATAATGTAAAATTTAAGACAGTAACATATCAAATTTTAAATATTCCCCGTCATTTGTGACTTATTTTTTATCAAACAAATAGGGTATTCTCTGAGTACATTTAATCCATTTGTAGGTAACCTGGTTTAACCCCGCCCTCCCCCGCCCAGCGCCCCCCCCCCCCCCCCCCCCCCCCCCCCCCCCCCCCCCCCGCACCGCCCCCACTCCAAGCAGCCTTTTGTGCCACAGAACGTTCCAAGGTGGAAAAAAAAGAATAAAAATATCGGACAGGGAAAGCAGCATTCAAGGACAACAGTCAACCACAAAACACAAAAACAAACACGCAAACAGACAAACGAAAAGACAAAAGTAGTAAAAAATGCAAACGACATCACAAACACAGAAGGGTTGACAATAGGGCTACCGCCTTGGAACGGTCAGTGGCAAAGTAGGCCACTGGGGGTTTAAACCGGTTCTAGGGTGCACCAAACCTCACACTTACCCTACTGTCATCCCATTAAAACAGGACAGTGTAAATAAAGAAATCCCCGCCATGATCTAATCTCTAAGCAACAAGGCAGCATCAATAGGCAATATAAGTAAACACAAATATGCTCGTGTAAATATAATACAAAACAAGAGGTCAATGACCTTGAAGCTCTACTGATTGATTTTGATTTCAGGAAGTAGTCGCTACAGACTTGTTTTTTGAAAATCTATTTTTAACCGTGGCGGCCATCTTGAATTTCTGGCCGATCTGAAATTTTGCTAGGATCAATTAAACATTAAGAGCAACATTCCTGTAAAGTTTCATGAAAATCTGCCAAGTAGTTTCAAAGGATTAGTCGCTACAAGTTTTTACTATATAACTCTATGTAAACAAAGATGGCCGCTGGCAGTCATGTTTAACGTTGAATCAAAACAATTTTTGACAAGGACCAACATCATGTCATGCTGATCATTTTACAAAAAGTCCCATATCAATATCACTTATAGTTTTCAAGTAGTAGTCGCTACAAACTTGTATTTTGAAAATCTATTTTTAGCCATGGCAGCCATCTTGAATTTCCGGGCGACCTGAAATTTTGCTAGGATCAATTAGACATCAAGAGCGACATTCCTGTGAAGTTTCATGAAAATCCGTCGAGTAGTTTCAGAGGAGTAGTCGCTACAAGTTTTCATCATATAACTCTATGTAAACAAAGATGGCCGCTGGCAGCCATGTTTAACGTCGAATCAAAACGATTTTCGACAAGGACCAAAATCATGACATGCTGATCATTTTAGAAAAAGTCCCATATCAATATCACTTATAGTTTTCATGAAGAAGTCGCTACAAACTTGTTTTTTTAGCTGTGGTGGCCATCTTGAATTTCCGGCCGACCTGAAATTTTGCTAGGATCAATTAGACATCAAGAGCAACATTCCTGTGAAGTTTCATGAAAATCCGTCAAGTAGTTTCAGAGGAGTAGTCGCTACAAGTTTTCATTATATAACTCTATGTAAACAAAGATGGCCACTGACAGCCATGTTTAACATTGAATCAAAATAATGTTCGACTCGGATAACCATCATGTCATGCTGATCATTTTAGAAAAAGTCCCATATCAATATCTCTTATAGTTTTCAAGAAGTAGTCGCTACAAACTTATTTTTTTTAAATCTATTTTTAACTGTGGCGGCCATCTTGAATTTCCGGCCGACCTGAAATTTTTCTAGGATCAACTAGACATCAAGAGCAACATTCCTTTGAAGTTTCATGAACATCCGTCAGGTAGTTTCAGAGGAGTAGTCGCTACAAGTTTTTACTATATAACTCTATGTAACCAAAGGTGGCCACTGGCAGCCATGTTTAACGTCGAATCAAAATAATTTTCCACAAGGATCTACATCATGTCATGCTGATCATTTTAGAAAAAGTCCCATATCAATATCACTTATAGTTTTCAAGAAGTAGTCGCTACAAACTTATTTTTTAAAAATCTATTTTTAGCTGTGACGGCCATCTTGAATTTCCGGCTGACCTGAAATTTTTCTAGGATCAATTAGACATCAAGAGCAACATTCCTGTAACGTTTCATGACAATCCGCCAAATAGTTTCAGAGGAGTAGTCGCTACAAGTTTTTATTATATAACTCTATGTAAACAAAGATGGCCGCTGGCAGCCATGTTTAACGTCGAATCAAAACGATTTTCGACAAGGATCAACATCATGTCATGCTGATCATTTTAGAAAAAGTCCCATATCAATATCACTTATAGTTTTCAAGAAGTAGTCGCTACAAACTTGTATTTTGAAAATCTATTTTTAGCCATGGCGGCCATCTTGAATTTCCGGCCGACCTGAAATTTTGCTAGGATCAATTAGACATCAAGAGCAACATTTTTGTGAAGTTTCATGAAAATCCGTCAAGTAGTTTCAGAGGAGTAGTCGCTACAAGTTTTCATTATATAACTCTATGTAAACAAAGATGGCCGCTGGCAGCCACGTTTAACGTCGAATCAAAACGATTTTTGATAAGGACCAACATCATGTCATGCTGATCATTTTAGAAAAAGTCCCATATCAATATCACTTATGGTTTTCAAGAAGTAGTCGCTACAAACTTGCATGAAAATCTATTTTTAGCCATGGCGGCCATCTTGAATTTCCGGCCGACCTGAAATTTTGCTAGGATCAATTAGACATCAAGAGCAACATTTCTGTGAAGTTTCATGAAAATCCGTCAAGTAGTTTCAGAGGAGTAGTCGCTACAAGTTTTCATTATATAACTCTATGTAAACAAAGATGGCCACTGGCAGCCATGTTTAATGTCGAATCAAAATAATGTTCGTTTCGGATAACCATCATGTCATGCTGATCATTTTAGAAAAAGTCCCATATCAATATCACTTATAGTTTTCAAGAAGTAGTCGCTACAAACTTGTATTTTGAAAATCTATTTTTAGCCATGGTGGCCATCTTGAATTTCCGGCCGACCTGAAATTTTGCTAGGATCAATTAGACATCAAGAGCAACATTTTTGTGAAGTTTTATGAAAATCTGTCAAGTAGTTTCAGAGGAGTAGTCGCTACAAGTTTTCATTATATAACTCTATGTAAACAAAGATGGCCACTGGCAGCCATGTTTAATGTCGAATCAAAATAATGTTCGACTCGGATAACCATCATGTCATGCTGATCATTTTAGAAAAAGTCCCATATCAATATCACTTATAGTTTTCAAGAAGTAGTCGCTACAAACTTATTTTTTAAAAATCTATTTTTAACTGTGGCAGCCATCTTGAATTTCTGGCCGATCTGAAATTTTGCTAGGATCAATAAGACATTAATAGCAACATTCCTGTAAAGTTTTATGAAAATCCGCCAGGTAGTTTTAGAGGAGTAGTCGCTACAAGTTTTTACTATATGACTCTATGTAAACAAAGATGGCCGCTGGCAGCCACGTTTAACGTTGAATCAAAACAATTTTTGATAAGGACCAACATCATGTCATGCTGATCATTTTAGAAAAAGTCCCATATCAATATCACTTATTGTTTTCAAGAAGTAGTCGCTACAAACTTGTATTTTGAAAAATTATTTTTAGCCGTGGCGGCCATCTTGAATTTCCGGCCGACCTGAAATTTTGCTAGGATCAATTAGACATCAAGAGCAACATTCCTGTGAAGTTTCATGAAAATCCGTCAAGTAGTTTCAGAGGAGTAGTCGCTACAAGTTTTCATTATATAACTCTATGTAAACAAAGATGGCCGCTGGCAGCCATGTTTATCGTCAAATCAAAACGATTTTCGACAAGGACCAACATCATGTCATGCTGATCATTTTAGAAAAAGTCCCATATCAATATCACTTATAGTTTTCAAGAAGTAGTCGCTACAAACTTGTATTTAAAAAATCTATTTTTAGCTTTGGCGGCCATCTTGGATTTCACATCAACATGAATTTTTGCTAGGATCAACTAGACTTCATGGGCAACATTTTTGTAAAGTTTTATGAATATCCATCCAGTAGTTTCAGAGAAGTAGTCGCTACAAATAAAAGTTAACGGACGGACAGACGGACGGACAGACGGACAGATGGACGGACGGACGACGGACGCCGCACCACGGCATAAGCTCTGCTGATCTCTGATCAGTAGAGCTAAAAACAATAGCCTAGAAAGCCACAATGAAGGTACTCAATGACTTTGCAGAAGCCAGAGCAGTAAGAGAATAAACCATTAAGGGCACGACAAGAAAGATCATGGACAAACATCAAACGCCACCGTCCCAATGGGCTTTAGGTAGGCGTCATCACAGGGTCCACAGCCTGTCCGGTCATCGTACAATTAAAGAGGAAAGCATAGTGGCGAACTGTAAAAGGGTCCACCACCAAGCATGCAGTACGTTGCAAAATGATAGGGTCATAACCTCTTTTGATAAACTTTTTAACAAGTTTAACAAAGATAGTATGAAAGTGATCATGACCAAGAATCTTACGAAGTTTATAAATCACATCACCATAGAAGTCAGGTTGTGATAGTCCTTGTCGCAGAAGAGTCCTTAAATTACATTTATATTTGGAAAGAAGATCAGGGTTACCCTGATTGAGTAACTTTTTAGTTATACAAAGATTACGAATATTAAAGTCCTCAAATCGAGTACAAGCTCTAGAAAAACGAATAAGTTGAGACAGATACACCCAATAAGAAGTTGCTCGGGGAACATCCCCATCCAAGTGGGGATAATTAACAATGTCAAAATTAAAATCATCTCTCTTGTCATAGATTTTGCTAATTATTTTACCATTTTCAATCGAGAGATCTAAATCAAGGAAGGAAGCGTTATTATCAGATATATTTTCTTTATTAAGCCGAAGTTCTTTAGGATAAATAGTATGAACCATAGTTGGAAAGAAAGGGTTGTCAATGTTCAGTATGTCATCCAGATACCGAGAGGTGTCATTAAAAGCTTCAATAACATCTGCCTGGTTATCTGGTGAAAGACTCAACATGAAATCCCTTTCATAGCAAAATAAAAACAAATCTGCGACAAGTGGTGCACAGTTCGTACCCATAGGGATACCAACAATTTGTCTATAAACGGTGGTACCATACCTGACGAAAATATTATCTAATAGGAAGATGAGTGCTTCACAAACTTCATAGCAAGTCCACATAGTATAAGTGTCTAAACTGCCGTTAGTGAAAAACGCTTTAATATTATTACATGCCAAAAATGTAGTATTTTCTCTAGCGAATGTTTTTTGAATAAGAGAAATTAGCTTGTCTTTAATAAGATGATGTGGTAAGGTTGTATATAGTGTAGAGAAGTCATAGGTACTTAAGCCTATTCACCAAAATAAGGTTTTATTTTCTAAATAATGGAATACATTTATAAAAGTACATACTGGGCTAATTATTATACTCGACCTCTATTTAAGCAAATTGTATTTAGTATCTACAGTGAAAAAGGCAAAATAACTCCAACATATGTGTGCTTAAAGATCTTTTAATATAAATTCATTAAAAGTCCGGTGGCCTATATATCTTTTTACTCGTTTAAAAAGAAATATCATAGCACCTTGTTATATACAAGTGTTAAAGAAAAGTTGAGCAATAGAAATAGATATAACAAGAAAAGGTATAACACATATATTATACCATGGGAAGTACGGACTGCATGTAGATGTTCTGGATCCGGAATCGTTTTGATAGTGAAGGTCACCGGCACCTTGACCTTTAAATGACTAAGGATAAGGGTCATGTACTGGTCATGAGCAACCATTCATCCTTTCAAATTGGAGGACCTAGATCCATCAAGTTTGTAGTTGTTGATAGGACATCGTATTGATAGTGAAGGGCACCGTAACCTTGACCTCCGATCTAGTGACCGGAAAATAACAAGAGGTCAATGACCTTGAAACTCTACTGATTGATTTTGATTTCAGGAAGTAGTCGATACAAACTTGCTTTTTGAAAATCTATTTTTAGCCGTAGCGGCCATCTTGAATTTCCGGCCGACCTAAAATTTTGCTTGGATCAATTAGACATCAAGAGCAGCTTTCCTGTGAAGTCTCATGGAAATCCGTCAAATAGTTTCAGAGGAGTAGTCGCTACAAGTGTTCATTATATTATTTTATGTAAACAAAGATGGGCGCTGACAGCCATGTTTAACATTGAATCAAAATGATGTTCGACTCCTATAACCATCATGCCATGCTGATCATTTTAGAAAAAGTCCCATAGCAATATCTTTTATAGATTTCAAGAAGTAGTCGCTACAAACTTATTTTTAAAAATCTATTTTTAGCCATGGCGGCCATCTTGAATTTCCGGCCGACCTGAAATTTTGCTAAGATCATTTAGACATGAAGAGCAACATTCATGTGAAGTTTCATGAAAAGCCATCAAGTAGTTTCAGAGGAGTAGTCGCTACAAGTTTTCATGATATAACTCTATGTAAACAAAGATGGCCACTGGCAGCCATGTTTAACGTCGAATCAAAATAATGTTCGACTCGAATAACCATCATGTCATGCTGATCATTTTAGAAAAAGTCACATATCAATATCACTTATAGTTTTCAAGAAGTAGTCGCTACAAACTTATGTTTTTTAAATCTATTTTTAACTGTGGCGGCCATCTTGAATATCTGGCCGATCTGAAATTTTGCTAGGATCAATTAGACATGAAGAGCAACATTCCTGTGAAGTTTCATGGAAATCCGTTAAGTAGTTTCAGAGGAGTAGTGGCTACAAGTTTTCATTATATAACTCTATGTAAACAAAGATGGCTACTGACAGCTATGTTTAACATCGAATTAGAACGATTTTTGACAAGGACCAACATCATGTCATGCTGTATCATTTTTAGGAAAAGTCCCATATGAATATCACTTATAGTTTTCAAGAAGTAGTCGCTACAAACTTGTATTTTGAAAATCTGTTTTTAGCCATGGCGGCCATCTTGTATTTCCGGCCGACCTGAAATTTGGCTAGAATCAATTAGACATGAAGAGCAACATTCGTGTGAAGTTTCATGAAAATCCGTCAAGTATCAAGTACTTTCAGAGGAGTAGTCGCTACAAATAAAAGTTTACAGACAGACAGACACGCCGCACCACGGCATAAGCTCTGCTGATCTCTGATCAGTGGAGCTAAGAACAGGTTATCTACTGGTCATGACCAACCATCCTTTCAAGGTTGAGGACCGTAGGACCAAGCGTTGTGTAGTTATTGATCGCACATCTTTAGATAGCGAATGTGACCGCGACCTTGAACTTTGATGTAGTGACCCCAAAATGAATAGGTGTCATCTAGTTGTAATGGTAAAGCGTTCTTCCAAGTTTGGGGGCCCTAGGTCCAACCATTCTGTAGTTATTGATCGGACATCGTTTCGATAGTTAATGTCAACACGACCTTGACCTTTGACCTAGTGACCCCAAAATCAATAAGGGCCATCGACTGGTCATAAGCAACCATCCCTCTAAGTTTGGGTACCCTTCTGCCAACCATTCTGTAGTTATTGATCGGACACCGTTTGGATAGTCAATGTTAGCCCGGATGTGACCTTTGACCTGGTGACACCAAAATCAAAAGGGGTCAAAATGAACATGGCGTTCCGACCACACTTTGTTGTGGGGAGCAATAATCTATTAATTGAAGGGCACTGGCTTAGTCGTTGCTGGGGTGATTTACGGAAGAATAACCGTGTGACAACCTGCTGTAAGGATGAGTATTACTACCAAGATATAACGGTCATGATTGAATAATCCGTAGGGAACTGAAGAAGTGAAGGGACACTACAAAATCTGAAATGAAGATTGCTGTGCATCCCTTTAAGTGGGGTGCATGAGATGTTGTAGATTTGGCGGAAAGTGACAAATGAGAATAGGTATTTTGTTGAAAAATATGTTTAATATACAAAAACAACATTACTGATGTGGAAAAAAACAATTGTATGTACAACTCAGTGTGTCAGGTCCCTGCCAAGACTTGAACTTGAATCTCTTTTCTCGAAAGAAAAGTGCGTTTCCTTACACTACAGAGATCGCCCAGACATCACAAAAAGAGTGTACAAAACTAAGCGAAATTAATAAAGATGTAGATCAAAAGAATGTCAAACTAAAACTAGAAATTGTTATTGGACAAAAACGTATGGCTCCCCCACTCGCCCGAACAGACATAATTGACGACTCTAGGTCCAACCGTTCTCATTGATCTGAGATCGTTTTGATATTCAATATCCCTGTGACTGTATCTACAACCTGTATCGGTAATATTTATTGGTCAACTATCCTTCCAAGTTTGAGGATCCTAGGTCCAACCATTCTCTAGTTATTGATTGGACATTGTTTTGTTATTGATCGGGGATCGTTTTGATATCAATAGGGGTCATGTTCTGGTCATGACCAACCATCCTTCCAAGTTTGAGGACCCTAGGTCCAACCATTCTCTAGTTATTGATCGGACATCGTTTTGATAGTCAATGTCATCGCTTGCTTGACCTTTGACCTAGTGACCCCAAAATCAAGAGGTCATCTGCTGGTCATGACCAACCATCCTTACAAGTTTGAGAACCATAGGTCCAACCATTCTCTAGTTATTGATCAGACATCGTTTGATAGTCAATGTCACCGCGATCTTGACCTTTGACCTAGTGAGCATCGATTTGATAGTCAATGTCACCATATGTTGACCTTAACCTAGTGACCCCAAAATCAATAGGGGTCATCTACTGGTCATGACCAACCATCCTTCCAAGTTTGAGGACCCTAGGTCTAACCATTGTGTAGTTCTTGATCGGATATCGTTTTGATAGTCAATGTCACTGCGACCTTGACCTTAAACCTAGTGACCCTAAAATCAATAGGGGTCATCTACTGGTCATGACCAACCATCCTTCCAAGTTTGAGGACCCTAGGTCCAACCATTGTGTAGTTATTGATCGGATTTAGTTTTGATAGTCAATGTCACCGCGACCTTGACCTTTGACCAAGTGACCCCAAAATCAATAGGGGTCATCTACTGGTCATGACCAACCATCCTTTCAAGTCTGAAGACCCTAGGTCAAACCATTCTCTAGTTATTAATCGAAATCTTTTTGATAGTCAATGTGACCGCGACCTTAACCTTTGACCTAGTGACCCCAAAATCAATAGGGGTCATCTAATAGTCATGATCAACCATCCTTCTAAATTTGAGGACAATAGGTCCAACCATTCTCTAGTTATAGATCGGACATCGTTTGTGACAGACAGACAGCACAAAATCAATATGGCTCCCCTCCACACTTTGTGTGGGGGAGCCATAACTATCACAAAAAGTTATTAATACTCTTGCAAAGCATAACCCATGACTTCATGTATATGCGCAGTTCCACTTCATACTGATGCTTCTCACAATGTTTAGGGTATGACAGAGGTCATAGTGACCTTATTTTGGTATGCGACCTACCGCTATCCCAAGATGTATCAACATACCAAGTTTGGTATTTCTAAGTGTTATTGTATTTAAAATATGGTCCGGACAAGCATTTTCTATGACAGAGGTCACAGGTCAAGGTCACAATTACCTTATTCTGGTACGCGACACATCACCATCCCAAGATGTATCTAAATACCAAGTTTGCTATCTCTAAGACTTAGTGTTATAGTATTGAAAATACGGTCTGGACAAGCATTTTCTATGACAGAGGTCACAGGTCAAGGTCACAGTGGCCTTATTTTGGTATGCGACACACAGCTATCCCAAGATGTATCCACATACCAAGTTTGGTATCTCTAAGTGTTATAGTATTGACAATACGGTGCAGACAAGAGGTGAAAGTGTCTGTGGATGTTCTACTGGCTAAATGTGCAGGGGACTGTAACACATTTTCAACATTCATTCAACCGGCACAAGGCAATGTTATAGGTCACTAGTTGTTGAATGCCAGCCAGGGTAGCAGGAGAACTAGTCTGTACAAAGTAAGTGTGTTACAGGGTTCCCACAGTTTTTTGAAAACAAAATTCAAGGTATTTTCCAGGTTTTCCCACTGTTTTCAAGGACAATTTATAAATACCAGTGTTTGTCCGACACCGTTGTTGCAAAAACGTTAAATTGTTCGCAGTACTAATATGTGACACCACACAAGATGTTAGTTTATTGTTTTTGACAAGTATTGACTTTAACCCGCTGTTTTTTAGGCTGTTCTCCCTCCTATGAAGGAAATTTAGTGTTGACATTTAACTTGTTCTCAGACGACATGCTTTATCGATTCAAATGATTAGACGCTTGCATATACGACGGAACATTGTGATTTTATTTGAAAATACTCGGCTAAAATCGTCAACATATTTTATGAGTCAACCGGTGAGGTAACGAATTTGTACGATAGCGATCGAAAACAAAAGTACAATTTGGGGTTCATATTTCATTGATCAGAGCATTAACACATCTTTACGACTGTTCACGAATACCAATGGTTATTTTTAATGGGCTTACTAGGCCATTCGCCAAATCGCCATAGGCGAAAAGTAACCTGAACTGGCGAATGAAAACCGTAAGAAATACACACCAAATTCGCCAGACATCGGCGGTCTGGCGAATCCAAATTTCCGACCGATTTTGTCTAAAAGATCTTGGAAAATCCCGAATTCCAATTCACAAAGTCTTTCACTGTTTATAAGCCACTATCCCGCTGAGTGTTTTAGCTAATTAGTGACAATCAATTTAGATCGATAAACTAATTATGTCAGCGTTTAGTGAAAACCAGCGTTTATTGAAAACCAAATTGTCGGTGCGATAAGACTCCGCCCACTGTTACGCCTCTTGCTGTCAATCAACTGGTTTGTGTCCCCGCGCTCAACGTTATCTGTCATATAAAGTTGTGACATTATTCACAGATTTTAACTGCGTGATCGAGCCGGGTAAAACATCAAATAATGTGGCGCCCTCTAGCGGCCAAAATGGCTGATCAAAACAGAAAATTTGAAAATGTTTGCTTACGAATTAGCCAGAGATACTCAGCCCGTCTGTGTTTTTGAACTTTACAATCACTGATAAGTGTTAAAGGAACACATGGCAATCTTGAGTTTTGAAAAACTAGCAGCGCCCCGTTAGTTTTTATCATTAATGTTAATTATAAGAATTGTATTAAGCCATTTGTTTTTGCATATTGTTATTTTTTATCTTATTGCACCAGTAATATATTAAAAAAACTTAATAGTATAATAAGACGAAATAGTGAATACTTAAAATTTGATTTATTTAAATGTAACCAGGGTAAAAGTAAAAATGATACTGGATATATAAATTGTGACACCCATTTCAATTACTGCAAGATTGCCATGTGTCCCTTTAAGTGCCTACTTATTAGTTGTACACATGGTAGCGTAAACTGGAACAATGGCAAGTGTGAACCGGTGTTCAATCGGCTGTTTCTGAATTGGGTTCATTTTATGGTTGATTGTTCAATCAACATGAAACAATACAAAAGGTGCGATTAATCAAAATAATGGTGTATGTATTATTTCTGAATTTGCAGCACGGTCTTTCTAGATTCTTTGGAACTCGTGTTAGTTGAACTTGTATATGCCTCAGTTTAGCCTTACATTTTCTAAATATATTGCTATTTATTTTATTTCTCTGCATGTTAGCATATTGAAATGCATTTAATGAAAATACTAAATGGTGAAAAGAGTCTGCATTTTTGTATTTTCTCATTATATATGCATGCATTCATTCTGTCCTTGTTTAAATATCAGTCTTTACAATTTTTAAAAATTAAAATTACATTAAATTAAATACAATTTTTACAAAGTTCTGAATTTTTTCCCGGTATGGGAAGCATGATATTGTGTCCTTTAATGGGGCATAACACCGCCAAAAGTCATTCAACTGGAACACAACAATGACATGCACAACTACACATGGCACTAATCATCCCTGCCATTGTATCAAGTGAACAGAAATGTGACAAAGTTTGTGTATTAAAACTTTAAAGAACTCATTAACCAGTACACAACAATGGCAATGCAACTAGGCTTGGTATAGTTCTATGACATAAAACGTCACAGAACAGCTACAGATAAGCAACGTATTTGCATAAATTCCCAGTTAAAACTCCCTAAATTAGGCTAAATACACAATTAAATTACTTTATCGGTGCGTACCAATTATTTTCAACAAATTAATTACACAAAATAACCGTTTTTGTCAGCATATCATATTTTATCCATTACCGTGAAGACGGCCAATATCAAATGGAATGCATCGCCGTTTCCAGTCAATTCTCAAATAAGCGAGCCATTGAGATTGGCTAAATGTGACTGGTTATCAAGTTTATTTTTTTTCACTCGAAAGTAAATCCTTCAGGAACAAAATTGTTGTATTCAGTGACAGTCTAGTCTATTTTTAATTATTCGGCATCACCGAAGCACTCAACTTTCTCTGTATGTCAACATGGCTAAAAGAGGCCCAGGTGTTTGAACTCAGTGCAAGAATATTCATTATCGCTAAATATTAATAACTAACTCAGAACACAATAATAACTAACGTTGCGACGTTGAGTCGTGACGTCAATAAAGTGTTGCCGACGTCAACATCATCCGCCAATAACGTTCAATAAAGCGAATATTTGTTTGCAAAAACGTAATTTAAAATGTAATAAATAGATTATTTAACTGCTGGGATCGACTATGGGTAATCCTTTACTTCATGGTAGACGTATGGGAAATTAATTTATTTCGGTCTAAATGTGAACAGGAGCCAACATCATGGTGCAGGATTTGCAATAGACACGTACACATGGTTTTTGACCGATGGAAATTCAATTTGGAACAATGAGGCCAAAAAAACAGGTAGGTGTGTTCCTTATTGCAACCTCTTAAGAAGTAAGGTCGGTAGGTATGCAGTTTCCTTTTCTTTTTGCAGCAGCAACATATTGTGAGGTTGTACATGTATATATCTGTCACACCCCACACAAGTTGATGGTACAGCTGAAAGTTCGTCTATGATTCAGTTTACTGCAACATATTGTAATAACAACGGCGAAAAAAGGCCCCTAAAAAACACAGACAGTCGAGCCGATGTAGACACAGGTATTGTTTTTTGGCCTGAGAACGCACCTATTTTTCCACTGTGCTTGTATATCGCTCGTGTATGTTTTATTCCACGCAGCAAGCAAATGCACATTTAAAAGAGAACAAGGGCTTCCTAAACAACGGTGTTTCACACTATACATGGCTGCCTTGATTGCCTCACGACCAATCTAATTCGCTGCAAACGATGTAATTTTGAATGTAATGCCTGTTATTGCAGATCATTGTGTTCTTAATGTAATGAGTGTGTTCTAACTGCATGAAGAGTTGTGCTGATGGAGACTATTATGATGTGAGTGTTTCAACTGTTACATATCTGGCTACTGGGTTGTCATTGGTTAGCGGTAAATTAGTCATTTTTCCAGCGGACAGTACACCCTTAATAAAATCTGACCACCGCCACAGTATGCGCTGTGATGTTCTTTTATTGACACAGGCTGCAATTGCAAGCCATCTGCGATTTACCTTCAGTAGCAATTTACACTTTTGCAGTCTATGTCATGCATTATTTGGCAATCACTATTAAACATTTGATGCGGAAGACAATTTCATTCTTGTTCCTTGAAGATGCTTATGCCTGGATTATATATTCACCACTGTGATATGGCGTCTCCTATTACCGACTTCGCGGTGACAGAACATAAAGTTCAAGTAGTATTTCATATACTGGAAATTAAAGTTGTATTTGTTTATCATACTGAAAATGAGGACTACACCACTGTGATATGGCGTCTCCTATTACCGACTTCGCGGTGACAGAACATAAAGTTCAAGTAGTATTTGATATACTGGAAATTGAAGTTGTATTTGTTTATCATACTGAAAATGAGGACTATATTTCTAATGAATTTTCTTACATCGTTGCTCCTTTCCCCAGCAAACTTTACACACACAGTCAGACATTGCTGTCTTTTCAAACCACATTTTGCAATATATATACAAAATCTACGCTTGTTGGGAAGCAACGCGCCATTGCAGGTGACAACATGTGGTATGATCGCGGGGAGTTGTGACTTCCATTGAGAAACGGCCGTGGCGATGGCAGACTGCATGTGGATTTGGATGGGAAATTATCGCAAAACTGGACAAATATAATCAAGGGTATCGTGTAGTAGGAAAGGAAAGCAGTTGCTAAACCACATCATGACTGTCAGTGTGACCTTCAACTGTTATTTTTGTAAGGACATGACACAGTTCTTCGCTATATTGTAGCGCTGATTGAGTAATATGACAGGACATAGAAGTTAAAGTCAGCTTCTTCTTTTGAGACGGACCAACAGAACGCTGACAAACTAATTAAAGTATCATAATAACCTTTGGGAATGTGGCACATAAGTGACAGACAACACGATTGGTACTACCAAGTGGAGTCATTTACAGCAACAGGTACTTATACACAGCTGCAACCAACACAACCAAAGATAACGTTACAGCCTCCGTGTTTACATTTGACACTTACATTTTGATGTTGGCTTGTGTCCCTAGCATGTGTCGAATCACAGCTATGCCGGTTTCCGTAAAAGGCAATGTAGCGGGAACCTGTCAGACTGAAATGAAAGCAGGATAGGGAATAAACGTTGGCGTACATTGAACTCTGTGAATGTTTCGGTTTCACATATACAGAAACGTGTTTGTTGGAGATAGCTGCTTGAGTTTGCATTCTTTGCAGTGCCTGGCTGCGGTATCATGCAAAATGTAACACATGCAGACTTTCAGCACAGGATACACAGAAACGTTGACACCTGCCGCTGACATACACATGTAAGTTCTATATCATGTGTGCAACAACCCAGCTGAACTGAAACACACAACCCCTGGAATGTCCTATGCAAATTCATTTGTGCACACGACCTTAAGCGGACGTTATATTTTACTATGATGTAGTCATGATGAGTATGTGCTGTACATCTCATGAACAAAACTAAGGAAATGCCTAGTATGTAGCCAACGTTGTTTCTACCAAATATCAAGTAATATTTTTACCCATATCGTCACCTTCAGAGTGTGCCGCACCTGTACATTTGGGTATGATGAAGGTGATGTCGCCATGATGAGTATGTCAAGCATGGGGATAGATATAGTAAGGCCCTGTACATGATGGTAAGGCCATGACAACATTGTGATAATCAGAATGTACTGCGAGTTTGATAGAGGGCTATGTATAAATGCAAACATTGTAACCACATGAAGTGCACAAAGCAAAGTACCACTTGATCAAGTGCTCCATATGTGTAGCAGTTTCACCTCTAACGTGACACACTAATTGCTTCCAAGTATGTACATTGAGCAAACTTATTGCTCTTATTACCGAAGGGCCTCATAAATGCACAAAGTTACAGTAAAACAATGCAAAACGTATATATACCAATATAACCATCAACACCAAACAACTTCAAACATACCGAAGGCAGAGGCCAGAAATTCCACTGCTGACGCAGACTACGCTGGAGAGAACGACTTCATATGACCAATTTGTACCGACCTTTAACACACGTGCAAGCCGGACTGCTGAAAAACAAAAAACATAGTAATAGTGACCCGTTATGACAATGGGCTACTGTAAAGAATATTTACATATACGTATACTAACTAAATGTTCCCAGTGAGTGAAAGCAAACTTTGTCAGACCTTTAGAGCTGCTAAAGGTATTTTTAATCAATGCAACTGTTTATTTCAGGACAGAAACAAAATCAAACAAATAAATCTTGCATTCAACAACGCAAAGTTTGTTAACACTTGCACGACACTGACTCACTATCCGTTTGTGTAACATGTATGCTGCCACACAAAAATTAAGGCTACTAAGTGCAAGTTATGTATTTACTTATAAATTGTAATGTTACTGACTTGTTTTATAAATGATGGCAACTGAGATATCTTAATTCTTGTATTAAATCAGTAAAACATATTAGATATGTGTAAATCAATGTCTTCTTTTGGAAGAAATATTTCATATTGACATACACTTTTATAATTAATGCGCGACACGTTTTCTATCAACATCTTTCACAGTTTTGTTATTGGTGATTTCTAAAACCACCGCTTTTTAAAATACCGAAGAACCAGAAGTCAAACCAAATGATATCCCCTTCGAATTTTAACATGAATTTATGATCATGTGTAAAATAAACACTGCCTTCTCTGTTGAAAACTTGATTACATACCAGCAAATGTTACTTGTACTCATGGACATGTAAGTTTGAATTAACATTTGAAGCGCAACGCAGCCGTCGAAATTAGCACAATCTCGAGACTGGTGAAATGTCTGCCAGCTTTGCCCAATATCCAGGAACACCCAGCGTATGTTACTTGTACTCATGGATATCTAAGTTTAAATTAACAGTCAAAGTGCAAAGCAGTGGCAGAAATTAGCACAATCCCAGCTATGCTAAAATGCCTGTCAGGCTTGCCCAATATCCAATAACACAAGCCCAATGGGCTTGTTAATTTGCCGCTCTTTTCGACATGAGAAATTGGAATCCAAAAGTGGGAACTCCATTAACCAATCGTCCGAGAAACATTTTACTAGGGAACAGAACATTACGCAATTGTTCTTACATAGTGCATTAAACGTTTAAATGCAGTCAATAGTCGCAACTCTTTTTATTTTGCGAAATCAGACAAATACAACAATATACTTTCTTTGTTGTTATTTTGTTAAGGGTTTCCTTTTACCATTCGGCCATTAGCACATAGTTTACAGCACACAAGCAAAACCTATCCGGTAAAGGCCTCAAAATTTAATGCTTGTGTCCAATGATTACCCATTTGCATTTCCTTTTATTGCATATTTTTGATTATCACATGGCTGCATGGAATTCACATTTTGCCCGCCCAGACCATTTTTTTACTCGCAACCGCCAACTGCTAATTTCTGTCCCTGGCACACAAAGAGGCAATCAACATCAACACATGAAATTTATATATATAAGCAACAAAATTGAACCACTTGCAACATACCGAAGTCACGTGGCACGGTGTAAACAACTTCTCGCTGGAGGGAACCTCTTCCTTTAACACAATCGACAGGCTTCACCACCACTGCAAGGACTATTACGAGGCCTGCTGAAAGGAGAGAAAATTTGATATAATTATCTCCCATTTATAGACATTAACAGCAGCCCAACATTCTCAGCTTTGGGTTATTTTTCCAGTCTGACACACAAGAAGTGCATAACGGCAAATTCTAGTTCCCTGTCCAATTGCTGCTATTGCAGTGCATACGACAAAATACGTACCTGTTATATCCGAATACTTCAAATAACACAGGTCACATATACTCATTCTACTAATACATGATAGACATTGAAATGAATTTTCAATTAAAACCCGTCATTCTCCCCATGCTTTACAAACATCAATCACTATAGCGCTCTCCTTTACTCATGAGCCAATTCAACAATAAACCAAACTTTCATTACTAACTCCCCAATCACCTTCTGCTTACTTGACACTTAGCATATACTCTGCCAGACATAACAAAAGATGTGTGTATTCAGTAGCACGTGACCCCCTTTACTGCATCAACACACCTCATACCTTCAGGCAATTACACAAAGCCAGGTCATAACTTGTTTACTAACGGCAAACGCTTGTTGATAACAATCAATACCTCAGGGAAGCCCGAGGTATATTTCTTTGACAAACAGTCATGAAATGTCTTCTCAACATGCGCATCGCACCTTATGTGCCACATGCACATCATATTCTCTGTGACGATGTATGACCTGCGCCAATTTTCCCCAATAACGTCCGCCAAACCTACCAAAAAAGGCACAGGCCTGCAGATACGATTATCCCCAAGGCAGAAGCTGTCAATCTATTTGTACACTGGATGTGCAAAACACATTACTTGAATACAATATGTGTTACCCTGTCCTTCCTATTCGCCAATGCACAATCTCATTGTCAATGCCACATAAATCTCATACTTAGCAAGGCATAGGAGTATTAGCACAACCCTCCCGTCGAAAATGTTATGCACTTAGCAAGCTTAAATATTTCACAGCCATTTCTCAAATGCATATATATTTTCCTTACCAAATCCACATGTACTTACAATGGCAATCAAGTGAAATCTTCTTCAACACTTCCTCGAATACAACCACACGAAAGCACTGCAGCTTTCAAGATGGCTTCCAAAACAAACGTGAGTGACAGATCTTCCACAACAAACATGAGTGACAGATCAAACCCTACTTACTCGACGCATGCGCACTCGCATACAACTAACAAAACAAACAATCTTCACAGGCGCCCCAACCTTTCTTCGCATTACTAAATTTAAAACCGTCACAATAACAGAATATCACATCTACTTACCTTTCACCTAAACTCAAACAGCCGTGAATACTTCCTCAAACACGCCAAAAACAATGCCGGCTTCCTAAATTGACAAAATCGCCTAACGGGCATACGTACTCGCACAAAAAACAACAACATCAGTTGACCTAGATCACAAGTTTTACATCACATTGGTACAATAATCCTTCAAACACACCCCAACCACATCAAACATTCCCCTTAACCGTACAAGTATAACGAGATTTTCGAAAATGTACACACACATCCTGCATTTTCAATTTCATCGCGAATAACAGTCAGCCGATCACTGACCACAGCACAGGAGTCGAGAGCTCTCGATAGCGCTTGAGACAAAAATACATTTAACCAATACATCATCTCCAAACTCACAACATATACACGTACCTACCTTTCGTCGCGAACTTTTGGACAACCGTTACTCTCCAGCTCTAAGCATTTAGTTCAATATCCGCTATGGAAATGCCAACGATATTCAACTCTGCTGCAATAAAAATGGCGTCCTCAAAATGTCTCTAAAATTGTCTGCGCATGCGGGGTAAACGTGACGTAGACATTAACACCAGTTTTATAAGTACATATTAGTATTTATCCAAGAGATAGCAACTTATGTAATACCAAATTCAACGTCCCGTTCATGAATCTTTATCCACTACTGTCTTTCCGTACTAGAAAATCGAACAGGAAAAGTAGCATTCAAGGACGACAGTCAATCACAAACACACAGAGAAACAAAGAACAACTTTAAAGATGAATCAAAGGCCAAATAAGACATTACAAACAAAAAGGGTTGACAATAGAGCTTCCGCATTGGATCGGTCAGTGGCAAAAAAGGCCACTGGAGTGTGTGTGTGGGGAGGGGAGGGGGAGAGGGGTGGGGGAGGGGGATGTAAACCTGTTTCTAGTGTGCACCAAGCCTCACACTTTTCCTACTGTCATACCAATAAACGGGACAGTGTAAATAAAAAAATCTCCGCCTTGAACTATTCTCTAACCAACAAGGCAGCATTAATAGGCATTATAAGTAAATCACAAAGATGCTCTTGCATATATAAATACAAAATAACAATAGCCTAGAAAGCCACAAAGAAGGTACTCAGTGACTTGGCAGAAGCCAGAGCAACAAACCATTGAGGGCACGACAAGACAAGATTGCAGACAAACATCAAACGTTACCATCCTTTTGGGCTTTAGGTAGACGTCATCATAAGGTTCACAGCCTGTCCAGTCATCGCACAATTAAAGACGAAAGCATAGTGGCAAACTGTGAAGGGGCCCACCACCAAGCATGCAGTGCGTTGCAAAATGATAACAAGTTTAACAAAGATAGTACGAAAGTGATCATGACCAATGATCTTACGAAGTTTGTAATCACGTCACCATAGAAGTCAGGTTGTGATAGTCCTTGTCGCAGAAGACTTTTAAATTTCTTTTATATTTGAAAAGAAAAAAAAGTTGAGCAATATAACTCATTATCATTTTAGTCAAATTTTTTTCTTCAAAATGGTTGTGGTCCATATACGCTTGTTTTTTAAAGTAAAAATGCGAACGAGATTACATTTGTTTTGTATCTTTTGAAAGATATATGTATATGCAATTGAAAATAAATCATTTGTTAAGAAGTATAGTGTTATGGAAAAAGATGTGAACATGTTCAATAACTTTATTTTCCCTCTTTTCAGTGAAATTTTGAATTTCAAAATACACGTCTAATACGTGTAGTGCCAGAAAAAGTGCGGAAACCTACCTTTTTTTGATAATTTCATATTTAAACTTCAAATGTCAATTTATAAAAGTTCTCACCATTACGTCCTTTCCCAGCCAACATTCGTAAGGCATGCGAGTTATCGTTAGTTATACAACGGAACATCATATATAATTAATATAAACACAAGAAAGAGCATATGGTCATTGACGATAAAAATATTTCGCTTTTTGAAACTCAGCAACGAGTGATTGAAACGCATTACATGTTAAGCGGTTGAACCATTTTGAGATAGCCACTACGTTATCATCGTTAGTTGTGCGATGAATTAAAACGCTGGGGAGACTTTGATGACGTCTACCTAGATCATGAAAAGGTCGGTAACGTTTGTTGTCTGTACTCAATCCTGTATTGTCATAACATAAACTGTGTATTCTCTTGTTGCTCTGGCGTGTGTCAAGTCAATGAGATTTAGTATACAACTATATATGAGCATCTCTACATTTTTACTCTTATCGCCTATTAACGCCCCCAGTTTGTTAGAGCCAACAGTCTGACTTAGATTATTTTACAAAGCCTTGACTTAGATTATTTTACAAAGCCCTTTTTTATTGGGAGAGTTGGACAAACGTGAGGTTTGGTGCACCAGAGACTGACATTCCAGGAATCTTAATAATTGGGCATGTCCAGCAATCTTCGTTAATCTAAACTTTAACGTTATTGCGGTTAACATGTCCAGTAAATGCAGATATATTCGAACACACCGGTAAGCCCTTGTAAACGTAAGATTTACCCTGGCACTAAATTTCTGAGTGTTCATATTTATGATTATATCATGCATCTGTATCATCACACATTTCATATATTTCTAGGACTTTCTTCGTTTTAATATGTCTTGTCAGTTTGAAATGCATAAATCATGGATACATCTGAGCTGTCTGTCGCTGATAATGACGATATGTATGATGATGACTAAAATTATCACTATGAAAATAAAGAATGTTCTCGGAAGTGTATCGACCGTATGTCTTACAAAACGCTTTTATTCGTATTAAACTGATTACAGATCAGGCTAAAACGATATTGTTTTACAATTACAAATAAAACAGTTTGAAGTTACATGCATGTTTTCTTACTAAATAAAAAGCAACATATTTTCTGTTTTGTTTTTAACCCTAAACCCTCTAAGCACGACTAGAATAGCCTTTGCTTCCATTGTAAACCCTGATCCACCTGCAAGTAAAGGGTCTACAATGTCCGGTTGCTGATCAGTCATTTCCACTAAAACACCCCTTTGTCACATAAATGGAATGGTCTTAATTCAAAGAATGAACAGTTCATTATATATATGTAGCGGGTTAAGGGTTAACGCGTGTATTTTGTTGGCTGTGTTCTGTGAATGATACAGTTCCCGTTTGACTTGTGTACCTACTTATAGAAACAAATAGACTGCAAGTCCAGATTTACATTTATATACAAACAGCCTGACGACAGGTAAAAAGCCGTTTATCAAATCAAGGATGCGGAGAGGGTAAGGCTTCTTCATATATTGAAGTAATCTAACCAATTAGTGCCAACATTCTGGATGAAGCATCAGACTAAAATGATAATCCCTCGTCTTGGATATCATCATGAAATGTCTTATTTTGGCTATTGCAATGAAAAAAGGATTAATTCTGGTATAGACAGTGACACTGTACCACAAACATAGCGATTTGCGCAACACTACATAGATTGCGGTGGAGGGTTTATATTTTGTCAAAACTAATGTCCAGCTATTTATCATTTAGTAAAACTAAAACTTAAAAACTTTAAACTAAATCTACATAAATAAGGTTTTGGGATGAATAATACACATTGCTCCAATACGAATCAAATATTATTCGATATGCAATTATTTATTTAAAGCTTTTTTTGCTACAAACAAATGTAGTCTTTTTTTTGATTGTGGGGGGGGGGGGCGGGGGGGGGGGGGGGGGGAGGGGGTGGGGGTTAACATGTAGGAGTTAGTCCACACATTATGCCGAGTCGATGAGGGATTGTTATTTCAATATTTTATTAGTGATACAGGCCACCGGCTAAAACACATAACATGTATACAATATATTTATCATAAATTTACACGTGGTTTGGTTGTTATGCATACATGTACAATTAACTGACAATACTATCAATACAATACTATTACTTTTATACTTTTATATAACAGTACATACTAATCATGAATAAATTCACTTCGTTTAACGAAAGCATAGTAAAGAAACATAGCTATATGTTTTATAACATTTTCATTTTTACATGACATAATAATATTAAACTTGTGTTTGTTAGGAAACTTATAGTACTTTTTAGGAATATATAACGATATTAAATCATGATCAGTAGAAAGTGATATTCGTCTTCTATAACATTATTACAATGAAAACACAAACGTCTCTCTCTAGGCATACCTACATGCTGTCCTTTCTCTATGAGTAGAGAGTGAGAGGATGTTCTAACAGATGCCTTAGCTATTCTAAATTTCTTAATATTTAACACATTTAAATATTTTTTTACAACAAGTTTAGATTTAAAATACCTATACAAATGCAGCTTTACATTACCCTCTACTTGTTCGCTCCACTTCTGTATATATTGGTCTCTGATTCTTAATTTATATTGTTTTATAAAAACATCTTCATTGACAACACTCTGCCGTTCCAATACATATCCAATGAAATTATAATACAAATTGTGCTTTAGTTAAGTCAACCAATTTTCATATCCATGACTATCTAAAAGAATCAATATTTCATAGCATTTTTTAACATATCTCGTGCAAGGAATTTTTATAATTTTACACCAATACTTGATACATCTTTAGTTGGCTGCTATATACATAGGGTATCTACCACAATCACCCATTACTGCTGCATTGCAAGCATTTATAGATGCATTCATAAAACGTTTACAAGCATACAGATGGACCCTTTCGATACATTCCATTTGATAAAATACCCACAGTTCTGATCCCTAAATAAATACCGGACTAACGTTTGAGTCAAACAGTTAAAACTATATACGTTAAGGTATCGAGGTTAGCTCACTCACTCAATGAAGCTAGCATAGCAACTAATACTCGTTTTGCCTTTATTGCCAGTGCGTTTGCCATCTGGTACATAGATAATCGACATGTAAAAAACAATCCAACATAATTATAACCGCTTACAGCTTCTATCTGTTTCCCATCATAAAATCACTTCTCTGCTCTTGCTAAATGTCCAGCAGTTTTAAAAACTTTTATTTCTACAAAAAAATGTAGCAATTATTTTTTGAGGGGTTAACATGTATTTTTGCCCACACATTATGCCAAGTCAACGAGGGATTGTTATCGGGGCTCAAACGGTAGAGGGACGAAGATCCTTAAAACTACACACACACACACAACATATAGGTCTATCAGATAGCTAGAATAAATTAATTGTTTAAAGCACAACACAGTACAACTTCATATTATAATGTAACACGTCAAACACATACATTGCCCAATAAAAACTCAACATTTGATCTTAACATCTGTTAAAACAAAGTGTATCAATGATGAGGCAAACAAACAAACAAGCCATGTAGATTAAAGATGAGGCAAACAATCAAGCCATGTGTAATAAGGATGGTACAAACAATAAAGCCATATGTATTAAGAAGGAGGCAAGCAAACAAGCCATATGTATTAAGGATGAGGCAAACACAACAAGCCATGTGTATTAAAGATGAGGCAAACAATCAAGCCATGTGTATTAAGGATGAAGCAAACAAACACGTCATGTGTAGTAAGGGCGAGGCCAACAAAACAAATAAAACAGGCATGAACGTCATTGCTACGATAACTTAACTACCGTAATACACATCTTTATCCAGATTCATTCTGATGACGTTTTTACAAGAAATACTTTAGATGCTAGATGAAATTGTAAATCGGAAAGATGGTCTTGAAAATTGACTGTTTGAATATATCAACGCTACCAACAACTCTTTGACTGAAGGGAAGTAACTCAAAACCCATTTCATCTATTTAAGAGAATTAAGGGAACTTTCTTCCAAACCTTCACAATGGCTGAAGACATCTTTTCATTATTAGTTTACAACGCATTGTATCGATTGAATGGAATTTCTCAGAACCTTTGCACTGACGTAAGGGAATTACTCAAAAACCCTTGCACCACCTGAAGGGAAGTATTGAAAACCCTTGCAACGAATGAAGAGAACTAGAAAATTAAACGCAAGTATTCGCAATTTTAAATACAAACCCTTGCATCGACCGAAGGGACCTGAAACACAACAACACTTGCACCGACTGAAATCAACTTAAAACTCTGTTCACCGATTAAAGGTAACTTAATCAGAAACCCTTGCATCGACAGAGGGGAATCTAGACACAACCCATTTTATCGACTAAATGGAACGTAATCAAAGCCCTTGCATCGGTTGAAGGGAACATAATTATACATAACCATACCCATCGATTTACGGGAACTTACTCCCAACGCCTTGCAACATCTGAAGAGCACTTACTAAAAAATGTTTTGTACCGAATGAAAATAACTTAGTCCCAACATATTGAACCGACTGGATGGTACTAACTCAAAACCATACGAACCAACTAAAAACACAATCACTTACACCGAAGAAATGGAACATTCTAAACCCATTTCACCGACTGCCGACTGTAGAGAACCAGCTTACTTACTCAAAAGTCCCTTGTACCGACTGATTAGATCTTACTCTAAACCCCTAGCATTGAATCGACTGACAGAAAATAACTCACAACCATTCCTACTCCTTAGAACTTGCAACGCATTTTATCTACTGATGAGCACTTAGTCACAACCCCTTGTATATCATTAAGGAAAGTTATTCATAAACCCTTACATCGACTAAATGGAACTTAAACATAAACCCTTGCATCGGCGGAGATAACATTTCTCACAAACCCGTGCACCAACCACAGGGATGTTAAACACAACCTCTCGCATCGACTGAAAAAAATTAACTACTTCCCCTTGCGTCGACAAAATAACTAATAACCCCTTGTATCGACTGAAGGGAACTTAAATATAACTCCTTGTATCGACTGAAGAGAACTTAAATACAGTAACAACCATTTGTATCGACTGAAGGGACTTCAAATACAACCCCTTTTTTCGACTGAAGAGACCTCAAATACAACCCCTTTTATCGACTAAAGGGAATTTTCTCATAACACCCTTCCATCGACTGAAGAGAACTTAAACACAGCCCCGTATTTCGACAGAAGGTACTTAACTACTCAAGCTTGCATCGACTTACAAGAACTTAAACATTGCCCATTTCATCTACTAATGAGAATTTATTCACAACCCCTTTCCATCGATTGAAAAGAACTAAATTATGTACTGGATTCCTAAATTACATAAAGATCCGTATATCGACCGCTTTATTTCGAATTCTAGTGCCTGCACCACCACAAACATCTCCAAACTTTTAACTTATTGTCTTACTTCCAATATTGTAATAAAACTTATGAAAACTCGGGGATTAATTTGTTTTTGTCAATAAAAAAATCAGAAGACGGTCTTGATAAAATTGCAATAAACGTCAGGTTTCATCTATTAGCACTTATGACTTCTCTAAACTATATACAACCTTACCACATCACTTTATCACAGACAAGCTTATTCCTCTTATTCAAAAAACATTCGCTAGGGAAAATATTACATTTTTGGCCTGTAATAATATTAAAGCGTTTTTTACTAACGGTAGTTTAGACAATTACACTATGTGGACTTGCCAAGAAGTTTGTGAAGCACTCATCTTCCTATTAGATACTATTTTCGTCAGGTATGAAACGACCGTTTATAGACAAATTGGTGGTATGCCTATGGTACGAACTGTGCGCCACTTGAAACAAATTTGTTTTATATTGCTATGAAAGAGATTTCATGTCGAGTCTTTCACCAGATACCCAGGAAGATGTTATTGAGGCCTTTAATGACACCTCTCGGTATCATTATGATATATTAAACATTGACAACCCCTCTTTTCTACTATGGTTAATAATATATACCCTAAAGAACTTCAACTTAACAAAGCTAATATTTCTGATACTAGCGCTTCTTTTCTAGATTTACATCTCTCCATTGAAAATGGTGAAATAATTAGGAAAATATATGACAAGAGAGATGATTTTAATTTTGATATTGTTAATTATCCCTATTTAGATCGGGATGTTCCCCGAGCAACTTCTTACGGGGTCTATGCATCTCAACTTATTTGTTTTTCTAGAGCGTGTACTCGAAATGAGGACTTTAATATTCGTAATATTTGTATAACTAAAAAGCTATTCCATCAGGGTTACCGTTACCATAAACTTCGTAAAACCTTTGCAAAAATCTATTATCGTAACCCTGATTTTCTTTCCAAATATAAAAGTAATTTAAGAACTCTTCTGCGACAAGGACTATCACAACCTGACTTCTATGGTGACGTGATTTACAGACTTCGTAAGATCCTTGGTCATGATCACTTTCGTACTACCTTTGTTAAACTTGTTAAAAGGTTTATCAAAAGAGGTTATGACCCTATCATTTTGTAACGCACTGGATGCTAGGTGTTGGACCCATTTACAGTTCGCCACTATGCTTTCCTCTTTGATTGTGCGATGACCGGACAGATTGTGGACCCTATAATGACATCTACCTAAATCCTCAAAGGACGGTAGCGTTTGATGTTTTTTTTAAATAGTGTATTGTCCTAGTAACCATAATGGTGTGTTCTCTTGTTGCTCTGGTTTCTGCCAAGTCATTGAATACTTGCATTGTGGCTTTCTAGGCTGTTTTGCCTTTTTATATATTCATATATACATAATAATCTATTTTTTTATACCTGTATTGCGTATTAATGTTGCCTTGTTCGGAAGAGAACTTAACCTAGGTTTTATTTTAATGCAATAGGGTAAGAGTGAGGCAATGCATTGCAAGTTTAGTGGTTGACCTATTTACAGTTCGCCACTATGCGTTCCTCTTTGATTGTGCGATGATCGGACAGATTGTGGGCACTTTGATGACGTAAATCCTTATAGGACGGTAGCGTTTGATGTTTGTCTTTAATATTGTATTGTTATACCCGTAACGGTTTGTTCTCTGGTTGCTCTGGCTTCTGCCAAGTCATTGAGTACTTACTTTGTGACGTTCTATGCTTTTTTATATTATATACACATGCTCATTTATGTGTTTTACTTATATTACATATTAATGTTGCTTTGTTTATAACCTGGCGGGGATATCTTTATTTACACTGTCCAGTTTATTAGGATGACAATAGGGTAAGAGTGAGGTTTGGTTCACCCTAGAACTTGGTTTTGCAACTGACCGTTCCAATGCGGTAGCCCTATTGTCAACCCTTTTGTGTTTGTGATGTCATATCTTGCCTTTTATTCATCTTTATAGTGGCAGTTTGTTTCTCTGTGTTGACTGTCGTCCTTGAATCCTACTTTTCCTGTTCGATTTTTATATCTGCTTTTGGTGCACCCTAGAACCTGGTTTAATCCCTCCAGCGACCTTTTCTGCCACTTACCGTTCAAAGACGGTGTTAGTGTATGCGATGTCACATGCCTTGCTTCCTATTAATATTGTAATTGTTGTTTGTTTTAATGCATAGCTTTGGTTGAGTGTGTTCTTTAAATGCTACGTTTCCTGTTTGACTTTAATACCTACTTTTATAGTTATAAATTACCATATATGATTGTCATATTGATAGATATAATTAAAAGCAAAGAAAATTATTGCATCCTTAACTGATCGATTGTAATACATTATTACGCCTAAGTACACTATTTTCAAACAGGTTTTGTGATTTTCTTTCCTATAAAACAGCAAATTATCTATGAATAATCCATATATGGTATTTATAACTATGATGTCAAAGATCTCAAAATGGCGGCATTCAAATCCTTTTCAAAAGAAACTTCGACTGATCATCGTTTGTTATCATCGGATTTTGATAATTATTTCACCCTTTTCTATTTCTTTCAAAACGCTCACTTAAAGTAGATACAACAGTCGAACATGAGATGTAGCAATCGCAGAACTCAATCATCCAAAAACAACATTAAAACAAACAACAATTACAAGGATCAAAGTATGCACAACTACAATTTGTGACCGATCATTGACGTGTTATACTTCGATAACTTCGCAAAAAATGAAAAACAATCCTTATAATTACAAACTTATATCAATGATAATCTTTGCTGACCGTCAATTTTATTTCACATGCCCAAGTAAGCTCTAAATTAATTTAATTTCAATTGAACCGATCAGCCAAATCACACATTTTCAAATTTGAAATCTACTCCGCCCAAAGGTACTGTATAGGCCTAGATCTTTACGCTTCCTAAAAAAACATGTTTCTAGTGGCGTACCTGCTTTTAGGCACTGCAGACCCCGGCCGAGAACCTTTTCTAAGATATGTTCTTTTTATCTCAAAAAGTGTCTCCCCAAACTCGTCAGAGTGAACCATTTTACTACCGGAAAAAGTTTTAAAATGTCGGTTGTTCTTATTGATTCAGCTTTTAAAAATAACATGGCATACATGTGTAATCATCAATAGCGTTACGCTTTTAATATTAAGCTAAAGTGTGTACCTTTGCTGAGTATATTGATCTGTATTGTGCTAGCTCACATCTATTAAAAACCATTGTTTATTTATTTATTTTTGTCATGCAGATGTGCACTTTTCTGCCCAATAAAGGGGTGACCTATTAAATTTTGCTTTATTAGCCACTAAACAATAGAGCAAATCAATGCGGAATCCCTCGGCGTTTATTGTACGTAACGTTATCTGACGTCATGCACGTAACGTTGCCTGACGTCATACAAAAAACAACAACATGGCGGCGTCCTCGATAAGCGTAACATTCGGAGAAATAGGTAATAATAGTAATTCATACAGAAAATGTGGATTATAAGAATCCATCATGAGTATCCATGTGAGATAGAGAAATCTCACCCGAGGGGTTAGAATTGCAACCAGGGAAGAGGCTCTGCCGAGTGCCTGGTTGCAATTCTGATCCCGAGGGTGAGATTTCCCTATCTCACATGGATCACTCATGATGGATTATTTTTCTCCCATTATGTGTTTATTACCGGCATAAAATCAATGACTTTGCTGATTTAACGCCAGAATAAGGCGACGTCGACGTAACGTCATGACGTCATAAGTCACATGTCATGTAAGATAGAGTTATCTCACATTAGGAAAATGCCTATCTCACATGAGCAGAAATGGGAGAAAATCTACATGATAAATAGAATATTATGTCAGTGCCATTTACTATCAAGTTTATTAGGCTCGGCACGAAAACGAAGAATGGCTCGGCAGAGCCTCACCAGTCTTCGTTATCTAAGCCTCGCTTAATAAACTTGATAGTAAAGGGCACTGACATACTATTCTCTATATTCGTTCTGATTTTTTTGTGACGTTCAGGGTTTTAAAATGTGACGTCAGGTAACGTTTCGTTGCGTCATCTTTGCTAGGAATAAATTTGTTTGTTTGTTTGTATGGTATTTTACGTCATTTTCAACACATGTAAGGTTATATATGACGGTCGATTTTTTTGTGGTGGAGGCAGACCACCCACTTTTCCTGGGTAAAACCAGTACTGTACACCTCCCGCCATCCGTAAGAATCGACACTTACGGATGGCGGGAGGTGTACAGTACCAGGGGCGGATCCAGGATTTCAGCTTAGGGGGGGCGTAATATTTTGGTCAATTTTCGGGTCCGTCTCTAGCCTCATAAAACATTTGCGGTAGTGCATTGATGGGGTAAAAAAGTATGTTTTCAAATAAAAGGATTTAACAATGTGTTAATTAAACCACTCATTAGCCATTATGTGTCTAGCGAGCGAGGAAAAAAAATATACTGAGGGCGTCCAACGAAATTGTTTGATATTTTATCTACAGTAACATGGACATACACGTATGAATAAAAAAAAAGTCCGTTTTCAAATAAAAGTATTTAACAATGTGTTAATTAAACAACTCATTAGCCATTATACGTTGAGCGAGCGAAGCGATTGAGAAATTTTTTGATACTGAGGGCGTGCAACGAAATTGTTTGATATAATTTATCTACAATAACATTGACATACATGTATGAATAAAAAAGTCCGTTTTCAAATAAAAGTATTTAACAAT
>JAWPHD010011496.1:0-83393 GCA_037043455.1 Cyrtodaria siliqua
TAAGAATACACCATTGTTGAAAAAATATATTGGTTTGTTTCTGTCTTCCGACCGACCCTATTTTTAAGGCCCCGACTCTAAACTTTTTTTAGGGCATGTTAGTGTGTGGAATATTCATATTATGTAATATGTTCAAGAAAACATGCTTTTGATGTTCTTGATTTGAATTTAGTATAGTATGCTAAAAATTAAAAAACTTCTACCGACCTACCCTAATTTTTTTGGGGAAAAGTCCAGAATCAGACTTTTTTTCTTCTTTTGGCCTTATATTATTTATACCCACTTGACACCTAACTACAGAAAGCTACACCTTTTTCCATCGTTACCTAACCCTACCATAGTGCATGCCCCTATATTGCACATTTACTGTGAAGCTACCCAATATTGCACATTTAACATTGGACTTTAAAGCTACCCAATATCGCATCTCTAATACTGCATATTTACTATAAAGCTACCCGATATAGCAACTTTAATATTGCACCTTTAGTTAATAACTGTATTTAAGCTTACCGATAATGGCATTCGCATCTTTAATATTGCATCTTTGCTGCACCAAACTAGTATAAAATATCACACACCGAGGCTAGAGCTTGTAATAACATGCACAGAGGCTAGAGCTTGTACCAAAGTGATATAAAATACCACGCACCAAGGCTAGAACTTGTAATATCACTCGCTGAGGCTAGAGCTTGTACCAAAGTGGTATAAAATATCACTCACCAAGGCTAGACTTGTAATATCACGCACCGAGGCTAGAGCTTTTACCAAAGTGGTATAAAATATCACTCACTGAGGCTAGACTTATATCTCTCATTGAGGTTACAGCTTGTACCAAAGTGGTATAAAATATCACTCAACGAGGCTAGAGCTTGTAATATCATGCACCGAGGCTAGAGCTTGTACCATAGTGGTATAAAATATCACTCACCAAGGCGAGAGCTTGTAATATCACTCACCGAGGCTAGAGCTTTTACCAAAGTGGTATAAAATATCACACACCAAGGCTAGAGCTTGTAATATCACTCGCCGAGGCTAGAGCTTATACCAAAGTGGTATAAAATATCACTCACCAAGGCTAGACTTGTAATATCGCGCACCGAGGCTAGAGCTTGTACAAAAGTAGTATAAAATATCACTCACCGAGGCTAGAGCTTGTAATATCACGCACCGAATCTAGAGCTTGTACCAAAGTGGTATAAAATATCACACACCAAGGCTAGAGCTTGTAATATCACTCACCGGGATAGAGCTTGTACCAAAGTGGTATAAAATATCACTCACCGAGGCTAGCACGCCAATCCAGAAGTATATTGACCAGATTGATCCGTTTGTCCTATCACTGTATGTCATCAGTATGATGTAACAATCAGCCTTGTGGAACTTTCCAATAAGAGCTGAAATGAATTAATATGAAACTAGAACTATCACTGAAGGTGATGAATACTCCGCATTTTTATATAGCTGATGAGGATGGTCAAAATCAAGAATAATAAATGTCTAAAATATTTCTTAGCCACGGCATTCAAAACTGATTGAGGAATGCAAGTAATAACAAGAGCCGTCAGAGGACAGCGCAGCTCGACTTTACGAATTTTTAGAGAACAAGAAATGATACACCCGGCATACCATCAGAAAAAAAAAGTGAAAATAAAGGGGCGAGCTGGATGTGTCAAGAAGGAGAACATTGGAATTTTCATTAAATCAAGGGCCACACTTTTTCTGTGATGACACGGAGGTAATTTCATAATAAAACTTTCAACGGATAAATAATGCAAATTTTAAAAGTTGAAAATTTAAAGAAATTATATTAAAAGTATATGTAAATGCATTTGATCTTTGAACCCTTTTGACCTTGACCTTTCACCTAATGATCTTGAACTCAATAGATATGATCATCGTCCCATTCATAATAAAGTATGTAAGTTTGATGATGATTGGATAAAAAATATAGAAGTTATTTACATGTTAAGAAACGCGGACGTAAACATTAACCTCAGATGCTAAGAGACTATCAACACATAAATGCAATTTGTGACCATGAACTTTGACTTATAGACCCCATAAGATCCTTCAAACAGTCAAGCTAAAAATATCAAATTATTTGTAAAGTTTGACCCAGGAGCTAGGTCCACAGAGGTGGGGAAGAAGTCTAGGGTTTACACTGGTTGGATGGTTGTATCCGTCTGTTAATGCCCAGTAAGTGTATAATTATATGGTTATAGGGTAGGGATCTCAACGGTTTAGAAGTTACAACCCAGGGGCTATGTCACCAGAGGTGGGGAAGGAGTCCGGGGTCTATGCTGTTTGGATGGTTGTATCCGTTGTTAATGCCCAGTAAGTGTATATATGGTTATAGGGTAGGAATCTCAACGGTTTAGAAGTTATGACCCAGGGGCTATGTCACCAGAGGTGGGGAAGGAGTCCCGGGTCTATGCTGTTTGGATGGTTGTATACATCTGCTCATGCCCAGTAAGTGTGTATATGGTTATAGGGTAGGGATCTTAACGGTTTCCTAATTATGACCCAGAGGCTATGTCCCCAGGGTTGGGGAAGAAGATCGGGTTCTATGCTGGTTGAATGGTTGTATCCGTCTGTTCATGCCCAGTAAGTGTATACATGGATATAGGGTGGGGATCTCAATGGTTTCAAAGTTACAACCAAGGGGCTATGTCCCCAGGGGTGGGGAAGGAGACCGGGGTCTATGCTGGTTGGGTGGTTATATCCATCTGTTCATGCCCAGTAAGTGTATATATGGTTATAGGGTGGGGATCTGAAAGGTTAAAAAGTTACGACTCAGGGGGCCCACCCACACCCTCATGTTTCACCTCTTGTGACCCTCGGGGCGGGTCCAATTCTGATTTCAGGGTCACCATTTGAGCAAACTTGGTAGAGGACTACTAGACGATGATACCTACAAAATATCTAAGCTGCAGCCCTTTTTGTTTCGGAGAAGAAGATTTTGAAGTGTTTTTCCTATTTACTTCTATGTAAAAATGATTTTACCCATTCAGATGCCATAATTTTGTCAAAATGAATGGAAGAGTTATGGGGATTGTTGGATAAGGTACATAATTTGATGTGAAACATTAGTTTAAAAGTTTAATGCAATAACGAGTAGTTTTTAAGTTATAAATATATTGCACAAAAACTTTAAGGTGAAGCTGGGGACGCAGACAACGACGCCAACGGCGAGTAGGATAGCTCTCACTGTTCTTCGAATAGTCAAGCTAAAAATGCAATGTAAATAATAACAAGAAATCCGCGGATTCACATGTCTCGCCTTACGGGGGTGGGACTTAAAAATAAAAGATAAATGATGCTTAAATGAACGTTTGTAAACATTTTAATAACTGAAAACAATGGAGTTTACCATTTACTGAGATGACATTTAAATGCATTTTGCCATTCTATAAAAAAAAAAAAAAAAAATCAGCTCCAAAAAGTAGGTCAAGGTGATAGTTCATATCCATGCGTCCAAAATGATGCACTACCCAAGACACAACTATGTCAAAATAGAATGTTTTGTCTTCCAAAGATTAAGCTATGAACTAGGTTTAAAGCATTTAGTGCATAATTATAGTTCATGAGAAAGTGATGTAAATGTAACAATTAAAGTTGTCTGCCCTTTGCTTGGATGGTGAAGGTCACATCCACATTTGCTTTTTGACACATTGTGATGTACTACCCCAATCTCTACCCAGAGTCATTACATTGACATTGACTCTGTAAACGTCAAAGAAAGTAGGGCGAACGGTTAGGTCACATGACTATTCAAAAAAGTTATAACGATGTTTATAATAAATCCTTTTGCGTGATCCGCAAAGATAAAATATAGACCTATATTCAATATTTCTACGAGTTAAATTTTTAGTAATTTTCTGCTATCGAGCTTCGATTTAATATGTTTATCGATTGAGGAGACCCACGTCAAACAAACAAAACGAACGCATATGCATTTCGCTATTTCGGATAACTTCTAGTATTATGCTTTTGAGTTGATTATTAAAGTCTCGATTTAAACGAAGTGCATTTTTCAGTATTTTAATATAAAGAATTACTCCGTGTAAATGGTGTTTTTTAAGCACAATTACACATTTAATTACATAGGAAATATTATATTTATTGTGCAGCACAAACTTTATATTATTTCAATATAAAACTAAAATTATGTTGATAAAAACAGGCTTATTTTTATATAGTGTCATGTATGTTACATTTTTGATGAAACAAATAAAACCCCGGAAGAAAACAGAATATTCATCAATGTGCACCACCAAATAATGTCAACAAAAGGACACATTCTTCAATATGATCACATAAACATTAGTCGCCAACTCATGATTAAAATCGTATGACAGGATATCATGCATAATTTAATCTTGAGAAATGTTGCGATTGGTAAACACTGGACGAACAAACAAAAATGCATTTTCTCCATTTGTGCATTTAAACGCACACATTCTGTTGCATTTAAATGAACGCATATTTTCGTTTATAAAAGCTGAATGCACATTATGTGGTTCCGCCTTAATTCCATTAAGCGATAGGAAAGCTTATATAATTATTAGCAGCATTGTATAACAGATACTTCGACAATAAAACACGTTTAAAAGCTTTTTTTATTTACTGAAAAAATGTGATAACCTGTTTAAAATTACCTATTAAATGTTTTAATTTTACAATATGCAAACTTTTTAAGTTGAAATTATAAGGTTTTATTTCATACCCAAGCCAACCCTTGCTTCTTGAAGAAGGGGTTGGATGAGGTATGAAAGTTAATATTCGGACCACGTAATGATTCAAGAACACAATTGATTTGCATTTTTAAAAAATGCATTTATAAAAATGAAATGCAAACGGAATGCAAACAGAGTCCAAACGGAATACAAACAGTGCAAACAGAATGAATTTTTGGGTTACTTGAAGCAACTGGGTCTGTATCATGCCATATTCATTTAGACCAAGTCAGTTATAGATATCAACAGAATAAGTTCATCAACACATTATCAGGTTATTTAGAGCTGCAGACAAAGGAACTCTTGATATCGAATAAATTCCTTCTTTGTTTTTGAGTGCTCTTGGTAAAAACAAAATCTAAACCCCAACCAAACTGAAATTTGTTCCTGAATTTCTAATTATACAGTTGAACCACTGCTGGTGTTTCTCAGGACACTCCCGGACGAGCCACCAAATATAACAGGTGGTGAAAAAATCATTCCTCAACCCTGACTCGAACCCAGGGTCTCTGGATTACTTTATTACCCTTATATTAAAACAAATTAATCAATGAAATAATGCTAAAATGACTCGTACCTTCTTCAACCTGGTTCGGCAAAAAGTTGTCAATTTCCCAACAAGTCAAGCCTGTAATGTAAAATGCATTTTATACTGAACAATGGCATATTCAATATACAGAGGGTCTTTCATGAGTGCCTGTTTAATACTGAATTTATTAAACAAGTTGGATAAAATTATATGATTTGAGGCTGTGTCAAGCATCATATCAATGTTCAATATTAATAAGAATGAGTGAGTGTGAGTGTGAGATTGTATTTTCCATACACAGGAAAAATGCCATTTATGTATTACTTCCTTATTAGTTCCATGTTTTTTCATATATACATCCTGTTATTTACATATGTGCCACATAGGTAAATGATAAATGTATATGTGTTACATATGTATCTCATATATGTTTCATGTTAAAATAGTACACCTGTACCACATATGAAATGTATACATATGTATTTCATATGAAATTCTTATACCTGAAATACATAAAGTTTTTTTTTTTTTAAAAATGGTAGAATATTGTAGAAAATGCTTTTTTATTTTTAATATTTTTTAGTAAAATATATTTTCATATGTATTACATATATGTTTTTTTCATATGAAATACATATGTGAAATGCATATGTATCACATATGTAAAACATAAGAATTTCATGCCTAGATATTTTTCCTGTGTATAACTCCAACAAAGCCGCAAAGGCAACTTTTATTAGTGTAGCTGTCTATATATAACATTGTCATATGTTTGTATGATGACATCATATGTTTGTATGATGATGTCATAAAAATATTATGTTTGTATGGTGTCGTCAAATGTTTGTATGATTGTGTCATAAAAATATTATGTTTGTATGGTGTCGTCAAATGTTTGTATGATTGTGTCATAAAAATATTATGTTTGTATGATGATGTCATATGTTTATGATGACATCATACGTTTGTACAATGACGACATATGTTGACGCTGTCTTCTTGGTACAACGCTGAACAACGATATTACCTCATTGATTTCCATAATCTGGTATGCTAATGTCTAAGGAAATTGCCGAGACAATCCCATGTACTCTGAATAGAAAACACCGAATGATGATTCGGCCATCATTTTCATATTTATTTCACTTATGTAGTGATATATATGATAAATACATCATGGCTTTATTACCTCTCCAACACCACAAGTTATGTGATGATTATTATTGACAAGACATTTGAACCAACATACACCATCTTTGTTTACCTCTTAAAGAGGCTCTACCTATATCTTTTTGTCCACCAATTGATATAAACTTTACTTAATTATAAAGAGGACTATGAAAAAGGTAAATGGCAATAATTTCACCCAATGTAATATGCGTTTTGCTGGGGAAAAACAGGATTGAAAAGATCGGATTTTTGAAATTGTATTCGTAATTGTTTTAGACAAGCCGATTGCGGAGATTTTCCGATCTTATTCGTTTACAATCGGAACTACCTTGTCTGATTAGCGAAGAGCTCCGATTGATTCGTTTGCTATCGGAACTGCGCCGAATAGTTTGTAATCGCATTGCGCATGTCCGAGAAAATCGTAAAAACTCGTAGTTCTTCAGCAGGAATAAACGGCTGGGCAGCATTTTATTCAAGATATTGTTTTGATCATAATTAATAATTTACAGAACTGGAATACGAACCATGTTTCTTCTTAGAATACTCATAAAATAGCTTTGTATACATATAAATGCAGTAATATTGAGTACTTAATATTTTACATTAAAAATCGCGTAGATATAGGTAGTGCCTCTTTAATATAAAAACTAAGGCAACATGGCAAAGGATCATGAGGTCATGTTAAAACAATTCAATTCCTGAAAAACAACTTTTGGATAAGCCATCTGAGTAAAAGTAGCAGTTATGTTTATTTTTGAAGTGTTTGTCGAGCACTGAAATAAGCGTCTCGATTTAGTTATCCCTTATCCTTTGACTTAAAGGGGTTGATGCACTATTTTCAAACAAGGTTTATTTTAAAGGGCTCAGAAAAACTTGAAAAAAGCTGAAAGAATTATCACAATGCCAAGATTTTCAGAGCCCTTTTAAATAAATCTTGTTTGAAATAGTGCATCAACCCTTTTAAAACTGCTTGCATATAATATATTAAACCTAAGGTTGAATAAGTGTATAATATATTAAATAAAATTTCAAATTCTCATTTGTTCACTTATTCAACCTTAGGTTTAATATATTGCTTATGCAATATAATCAACAGTTAATAATATGCAAAAACAATTTGCTTTATATACTCTTCTTATAATTTATAATAACGACTGAAGAAATGGAAGTTATCAAGAAAACCTAAGGGGCGCGGTGAGTTTTTAAAAACAAGAGGTCAATGACCTTGAAGCTCTACTGATTGATTTTGATTTCAGGAAGTAGTCGCTACAGACTTGTTTTTTGAAAAATTATTTTTAGCCGTGGCGGCCATCTTGAATTTCCGGCCGACCTGAAATTTTGCTAGGATCAATTAGACATCAAGAGCAACATTCCTGTGAAGTTTCATGAAAATCCGTCAAGTAGTTTCACAGGAATAGTCGCTACAAGTTTTCAATATATAACTCTATGTAAACAAAGATGGCCGCTGACAGCCATGTTTAACGTCGAATCAAAATAATGTTTGACTCTGATAACCATCATGTCATGCTGATCATTTTACAAAAAGTCCCATATCAATATCACTTATAGTTTTCAAGACGTAGTCGCTACAAACTTTTTTAAAAAATCTAATTTTAGCTGTGGCGGCCATTTTGAATTTCTGGCCGATCTGAAATTTTGCTAGGATCAATTAAACATTAAGAGCAACATTCCTGTAAAGTTTCATGAAAATCTGCCAAGTAGTTTCAAAGGATTAGTCGCTACAAGTTTGTACAATATTACTCTATGTAAACAAAGATGGCTGCTGGCAGCCATGTTTAATGTTGAATTAAAACAATTTTTGACAAGGACCAACATCATGTCATGCTGATCATTTTACAAAAAGTCCAATATCACTTATAGTTTTCAAGTAGTAGTCGCTACAAACTTGTATTTTGAAAATATATTTTTAGCCATGGCAGCCATCTTGAATTTCCGGGCGACCTGAAGTTTTGCTAGGATCAATGAGACATCAAGAGCAACATTCCTGTGAAGTTTCATGAAAATCCGTCAAGTAGTTTCAGAGGAGTAGTCGCTACAAGTTTTCATTATATAACTCTTTGTAAACAAAGATGGCCACTGGCAGCCATGTTTAACGTCGAATCAAAATAATGTTTGACTCTTATAACCATCATGTCATGCTGATCATTTTACAAAAAGTCCCATATCAATATCACTTAAAGTTTTCAAGACGTAGTCGCTACAAACGTCTTTTTTAAAAATCTATTTTTAGCTGTGGCGGCCATCTTGAATTTCTGGCCGATCTGAAATTTTGCTAGGATCAATCAGACATTAAGAGCAATATTCCTGTAAAGTTTCATGAAAATCTGTCAAGTAGTTTCAAAGGAGTAGTCGCTACAAGTTTTTACTATATAACTGTATGTAAACAAAGATGGCCTCTGGCAGCCATGTTTAACGTTGAATCAAAATGATTTTTGACAAGGACCAACATCATGTCATGCTGATCATTTTAGAAAAAGTCCCATATCAATATCACTTATAGTTTTCAAGAAGTAGTCGCTACAAACTTGTATTTTGAAAATTTATTTTTAGCCGTGGCGGCCATCTTGAATTTCCTGAAATTTTGCTTGGATCAATTAGACATCAAGAGCAACATTCCTGTGAAGTTTCATGAAAATCCGTCAAGTAGTTTCAGAGGAGTAGTTGCTACAAGTTTTCATTATATAACTATGTAAACAAAGATGGCCGTGGCAGCCATGTTTAACGTCGAATCAAAACGATTTTCGACAAGGACCAACATCATGTCATGCTGATCATTTTAGAAAAAGTCCCATATCAATATCACTTATAGTTTTCATGAAGAAGTTGCTACAAACTTGTTTTTTAAAAACCTATTTTTAGATCTGGCGGCCATCTTGGATTTCACATCAACATGAATATTTGCTAGGATCAACTAGACTTCATGGGCAACATTTCTGTAAAGTTTCATGAAAATCCGTCAAGTAGTTTCAGAGGAGTAGTCGCTACAAATAAAAGTTTACGGACAGACGGACGGACGTACGTACGACGGACGCCGCACTACGGCATAAGCTCTGCTGATCTCTGATCAGTAGAGCTAAAAATCAAAAATCTTTAAATTAAGTGGCCTGAATACAACTCTTACCAAGGTGCAATATTCTTCTGACATCGGTGCATTAACCACAGAGCGGAAATAACAAGATGTATATCACATACTAATGTTAAGAGTTTATGCTCATCATACAGCAATATTTAGGATTATTTCGGTAAATGATAAACATGCACTAATGTCTCCAATTTATTACCTGGAATTTGTCCCACTTCCTCTTCAAATAGTCCACTGAAGTCCAGGTGTGGTCTCTCATTCAATTTCGTTGACCTGAACATTTTATACATTATTATTATTATTATTATTGTTATTATTATCATTATTATTACTATTATTGTTATTATTATCATTATTATTATTATTATTATTATTGTTATTATTATTATTTCAACATAACACATCTCACTGACTTTCATGGGTTATACTACATGACATGATCAGATAATGCATATCATTTATATATGCATAAATTTCATAAATCAATAATCGCCACACTTTGGACAAATTCAGGCATTGCCTTTTAACATGAAGAGAACAAAGATGTTCCCATTATAATGCAGATGGGAGAATTCAAATTTTACTGAAATCTTTTAAAACAAATACTTAATCTTCAGAATTCTTTACTGGAATATAGTCAAGAAATTAATTTGCCATAACAAGTAAATATAATAATAATAATAATAATAATAATTATAATAAATTAAATAAATTCAAAAATAATAAATTAAAATTTTAAATAATACCAAGAGAGAAACGCCCGGTGGCGTTAATGCCGGGTTTTCCAAAATGTGAAAGATGAGTGCCTGTGTGTTTGGTGAAACTATTTAATAGAGCCTTGCTAGATAGATTGTTTTTTTTGGGAGTGGGAGGGAGGATGCTTTAATGTTGAAAACCTAGTTACCCAACTTACTGTCCAAGTTTTTATAATAATTGCACATGGCAATTCTGAGATATAAAAAATAATTGGATCGGACAACCAAAATTTCTGAAAGTGCAAAACTATTTGTGCATCAAAACACGATTTCAGCTTTTTCACTGACATTGAGAAAATTACTATGACACCGGTATAAACGCTATGAGGAATTGATCAATCAATTGTATCCCTCTAGGAAAGGTCACAACAATTAACAACCTCATTTTCGATTGGATTTTGCCGAATTCTTTATTTTGTACGATCGGAACTCCTCCCCAATTTCCGTGCTCCGTAAATGTAAATGTCCTGAGTGACGGAATCCGACAAGGCAGTTCCGATTGTATGTTGTATAAAGCAACGGAAAATTACAATTATTCACGAAAGGGTTTGTGAAGTATTCCATCCAATGAAAATAAAATAAACATCATGAATAATTTAGCGCATGCATCGGTAAAATACGTGTTTCCGGTTGCCACAAAATGTCAATGTCGTGGTAAGTGAAGGGTGCCATTCCTGGTAAACCAGTGAAAGAGTCCAAACAACAAGAGTCAATTAAGCATTACGAAGTCAAAAGAGACAGAAATTTTGTTTCTTCTTGGCAAGTTTACAAAAGAATGAATGTTGTGAAGACATCATGTTTTGCTTTGTTTACATATATCATTAGATAAATAAAGCCTTCAGTTTTGAAAAGAAATATTTTGGGACACCACTTTTCCTTTCGGGCAACCAAATTTTGATAAAATGGTTGCCCGAAAGACAATCAAGTCGAAAAGTTGATTTCGCAGACTGGGCATGTGACCTAGTTTTCAGGGCATGGTCAGTGCTTGATGAGAGAAAGATGCTGTTAAAGTTTGATGAAGATCGGACATGATAATACTGAGATATTACAAAAACTTAATCGCCCCCTGCCCAAACTTAAACAAAAAGGTTAACGTAAAGCATATTTTGGAGAAAGTAGGTCACAGTGACCTAGTTTTCAGGGTTTGGTCAGTGCTTGATGAGAGAAAGGTGCTGTTAAAGTTTGATAAAGATTGGACAACTTAATGCTGAGATATAACAACAACTTAATTACACCCTGCCCAAACTTAAACAAAAAGGTAAAAAGGTTAACATAATGCATATTTTGGAGAAAGTAGGTCACAGTGACCTAGTTTTCAGGGTATGGTCAGTGCTTGATGAGAGGAAGTTGCTGTTAAAGTTTGATGAAGATCGGACATGGTAATGCTGAGACATTACAAAAACTTTATTTCCCCACCGACCCCACACAGAAACATAAACAAAAAAGTTAACGTAACGCATATTTTAGAGAAAGTAGGTCACAGTGACCTAGTTTTCAGGGTAAGGTCAATGCTTGATGAGAGGAAGGTGCTTTTAAAATTTGATGAAGATGGGACATGGTAATGCTGATATATAACACAAACTTTATTCCCCCCACTGGCAGCCACCTCCCCCCCACCCCTCCCCCCACTTTCACTGCATGAATAACAAGAATGTCCATTGAACACTAAATACGCCCGTCGAAAGTGGATCATTTGTAACTGTGATAGCAGACGTACGGACAGACAATGCCATGACATAATACAAACTCCGTTGTTACCAGGGCGATTGGTCTGGTTTTCCAACTTGACCAGTTTCATCAAGATTGAAAAACAAATATTCAAGTTATTGAGCAGACATCATCAAAATTGTCAATCTTCAATAAAAAATTAAAGGGCCAGAACTCTGTTGTTACTGGGACGATCTGGCTGGTTTCCGAACTTGACCTAGATATTATGACCATAAACATTATTCCAAAGTTTATAAAGATTGAAAAACACATACTGAAGTTATTGAGCGGACATCGTTAAAATTGTCAATTTTCAATAATTAAAAACGCCATAACTCCATTGTTACCGGGGCAATTTTCAATAACTAACGGGCCATAACTCCGTTGCTACTGAGGTCGGAATCTACAGTTTTCTTTGAAATTCAGACTATTTTCAGACATGTACACTTATTACGTTAAATAACTTGCATTCTATTTTTCAAAACTAACAAACATGCCCTGTTCCTGAAAGGTCATATAATTTCCTCTCAAAATATAGCAAATACATACTAGAAAGCAACAAAATCAGCTTCTCTGCCTACAAATACAATTCATTTACCCCACCAACTCAGCACTCAAAAAAAGGAAAACATGACATTTATAGACACACGACAGGATATACCTGTCCCTTATTTGAGATATAACACATCCATAATTGAATGACAAACACTCCAAATTGTCATAAAAATGCTATTTCTACATACCTTATCCGGCTTTTTTTTCCGTAATCTTATGTCAAATGCAGAAATGCAGGAAATGATAGAATAAAGCTACCATTTACAACATAGCCACCACTTACTGGAGACACCTAAAAATGCAATCCCAAGCTTTTTATATAAACTACCTATCCAGAAAGTTTCATGCCAATATCTCATTTCCTAACTGAAGTTACTGAACAGAAACCACTTTTCTATTTGTATTAACAGTGACCTTGACCTTAAACCCACTGAGCACAATGCACAACACACACTTCCTCTTCATATAAGCTAGCTATCCAGAAAGTTTACTGCCATTATCTAATTCCTAACTGAAGTTATTAAACCAAAACTGTTTTTTCGTTTTCAATAACAGTGACCTTAATCCTATCCTGAAAAGTTTCATGCCAATATCTCATTCCTAAATAAAGTTATTGAGCGGAAACAAAACCTAGAACTATCACTGAAGGTGATGACTACTCCCATATCAATTTTAAGTGAAATAAAGACCCATAATTCTGTAATAAATTAAACAAGAGGGCCAAAATGGACCTTAATCGATCACCTGAATACTGGCACATTATCAAACTTCTTCGAAATCTTATGGTCAAATACAATCTGTGCAAGTTTGGTTAAGATTGTTCAAGAAACGTAGGCTCTGTTGTGTATAACAACATTGATATAAAGACACCGACAAAGTTTGGTAAATATCAAATACAAAATGAAGGTGCTAGAGTGTAACACCTGGGGCAGGGCCAAATGTGACCCCAGGGCTACATGTAATATATGAGAGCTTTTTGGTTTCAGAGAAGAAGATTTTTTAAGTTTTTCCTATACAAGTTTATGTAAAACATGACCCCTGGCGCGGGGCCAAATGTGACCCCACAGTCACCATTTGAACAAACTTGGTAAAGGACCATAAAAGTATAGTAAATGCAAAAAAGTAAACCTATGGCTCTTGTAGTTCCAGAAAAGAAGACTTTAATGTGTTTCCTATATAAGTCTATGTAAAACTGTGACCCACAGGGCGGGGTCAAATTTGACCCCAGGGTCACCATTTGAACAAACTTGGTAGAGGACCATAATCATATAGTAAATGCAAAATATTAAACCTCTGGCTCTTGCAGTTTCAGAGATTTTTCCCCCTATATATATACCTATGTAAAACTGTGACCCCATGGGCGCAACCAAATTTTACACCAGGGTCACCATTTGAACCAACTTGGTAGAGGACCATAAGCTTATAGCAAATGCAAAATATTAAACCTCTGGTTCTTGCAGTTCCAGAGAAGAAGATTTTTTCAGTTTTTCCCTATACAAGCCTATGTAAAACTGTGACCCCCGGGGCGGGGCCAAATGTCACCCCAGGGTCACCATTTGAACAAAATTGTTAGAGGACTATAAGCTTATAGCAACTGCAAAATATTAAACCTCTGGCTCTTGCAGTTTCAGAGAAGAAGATTTTTTAAGTTTTTCCCTATACATGTCTATGTCAAATATGTGACCCTTGGGGCGGGGCCAAATGTGACCACATGGTCACCATTTTAACAAACTTGGTAAAGGATCATAAGCTTATAGTAAATGTAAAATATCAAACCTCTGGCTCTTGCAGTTTCCGAGAAGAAGATTTTTAAAAATAAAATCCTATATAAGTCTATGTAAAACTGTGACCCCCGGGGCGGGGACAAATTTGACCTCAGGGTCACCATTTGAACAAACTTAGTAGAGGACCATAAGCTGATGCTACATGTAATACATGAGAGCTCTGTGCCTTGTGGTTCCAGAGAAGAAGATTTTGTTCGGTTAAGCCTATGTAAAACTGTGTCCCCCCGGGTGGGGCCAAATGTGACCCCTGGGTCACCATTTCACCATTTGAACAAACTTGGTAGAGGACCATAAGCTTATAGCAAATGCAAAATATTAAACCTCTGGCTCTTGCAGTTTCAGAGAAGAAGATTTTTGCAGTTTAAGTTTTTCCTTATACATGTCTATGTAAAACATGTGACCCTTGGGGCGGAGCCAAATGTGACCCCAGGGTCACCATTTGAACAAACTTGGTAAAGGGCCATAAGCTTATAGTCAATGCAAAATATCAAACCTCTGGCTCTTGCAGTTTCCGAGAAGAAGATTTTTAAAAAAAAAATCCTATATAAGTCTATGTAAAACTGTGACCCCGGGGCGCGGACAAATTTGACCCCAGGGTCACCATTTGAACAAACTTAGTAGAGGACCATAAGCTGATGCTACATGTAATACTTGAGAGCCCTGTGTCTTGTTGTTCCAGAGAAGAAGATTTTTTTCAGTTAAGCCTATGTAAAACTGTGACCCCCGAGGCGGGGCCAAATGTGACACCTGGGTCACAATTTGAACAAACTTGGTAGAGGACCATAAGCTTATAGCAAATGCAAAATATTAAACCTCTGGCTCTTGCAGTTTCAGAGAAGAAGATTTTTTAAGATTTTCCCTATAGATGTCTATGTAAAACATGTGACCCTTTGGGCGGAGCCAAATGTGACCCCAGGGTCACCATTTGAACAACTTGGTAAATGACCATCAGCTTATAGTAAATGCAAAATATCAAACCTCTGTCTCTTGCAGTTTAAGAGAAGAAGATTTTTAAAAAAAAATATCCTATATCAGTCTATGTAAAACTGTAACCCCCGGGGCGGGGACACAAATTTGACCCCAGGGTCACAATTTGAACAAATTTAGTAGAGGACCACAAGTTGATGCTACTTGTAATACATGAGAGCTCTGTGCCTTGTGGTTTCAGAGAAGAAGATTTTTTAAAAAAAAATCCTATATGTCTATATGAAAAACATGCAAAATCTCAATATACAAACTTTTTAACCCCGGGGCACGGCCATTTTTTACCCCGGGGTATTCATTAGAATAAACTTGATAGGCATTGGCGATCATTTTAAAAGAAAAACTGTTAAAATCTGTCCAGCGGTTCTTGAGAAGAAGATTTAAGGTGTCTACCATATATGGTAATGGCGGCCATTTTGGATGTCATGCTGACCTTATTTTAACGAATTTAAAAAGCATTCATTTTAAGGATCACCCATATGAAGTTTGGCCAAAATTAGCCAAGTGGTTTCTGAGGAGAAGTCGTTTGAAGAAAAGTTAACGACGATGACAGACAACGGACGACAGACGAAGAGTGATCCCAATAGATCACCTTGAGCTTTCGGCGGCTCAGGTGATCTAAAAATCAACAATGGGTGATGTAGTGTGACATTAAGGTCATCAGTTGATATGTTTATTGAAGTTCGGGAACAACCCATTCAAAAGCGTTTGAGGAATTTCAAGCAATGAACGTGACAGGATACAACGCGACTGGACAAAATGTGTTACTTGACGGGACACGACGGGACGTTATGGACACCGTAGTTCTATATAGCCCCAACTTCACTTTGTGAAGCGGGGGTATAATAATACCAACCCTGAAATCCTTAAAGCACTTCCTTTAAGGCTGGCATCTTCAGATGAAGGTCTAACTCACACTTCCCTAATATGTAATATACCAAGCAGAGCTCGGCTGGCATCTTCAGATGCAAGTCTAACTCACACTTCCCTTATATGTATTATACCAAGCAGAGCTCGGCTGGCATCTTCAGATGCACGTCTAACTCACACTTCCCTAATATGTATTATACCAAGCAGAGCTCGGCTGGCATCTTCAGATGCATGTCTAACTCACACTTCCCTTATATGTATTATACCAAGCAGAGCTCGGCTGGCATCTTCAGAAGCACGTCTAACTCACACTTCCCTAATATGTATTATACCAAGCAGAGCTCGGCTGGCATCTTCAGATGAACGTCTAACTCACACTTCCCTAATATGTATTATACCAAGCAGAGCTCGGCTGGCATCTTCAGATGCACTTCTAACTCACACTTCCCTAATATGTAATATACCAAGCAGAGCTCGGCTGGCATCTTCAGATGCATGTCTAACTCACACTTCCCTAATATGTATTATACCAAGCAGAGCTCGGCTGGCATCTTCAGATGCACGTCTAACTCACACTTCCCTAATATGTATTATACCAAGCAGAGCTTGGCTGGCATCTTCAGAAGCACGTCTAACTCACACTTCCCTAATATGTATTATACCAAGCAGAGCTCGGCTAGCATCTTCAGATGCACGTCTAACTCACACTTCCCTAATATGTATTATACCAAGCAGAGCTCGGCTGGCATCTTCAGAAGCACGTCTAACTCACACTTCCCTAATATGTATTATACCAAGCAGAGCTCGGCTCTAACTCACACTTCCCTAATATGTATTATACCAAGCAGAGCTCGTCTTGCATCTTCAGATGCACGTCTAACTCACTACCCTAATATGTCTTATACCAAGCAGAGCTCGGCTGGCATCTTCAGAAGCACGTCTAACTCACACTTCCCTAATATGTATTATACCAAGCAGAGCTCGGCTGGCATCTTCAGAAGCACGTCTAACTCACACTTCCCTAATATGTATTATACCAAGCAGAGCTCGGCTGGCATCTTCAGATGCACGTCTAACTCACACTTCCCTAATATGTATTATACCAAGCAGAGCTCGGCTGGCATCTTCAGATGCACGTCTAGCTCACACTTCCCTAATTTGTATTATACCAAGCAGAGCTTGGCTGGCATCTTCAGAAGCATGTCTAACTCACACTTCCCTAATATGTATTATACCAAGCAGAGCTCGGCTCTAACTCACACTTCCCTAATATGTATTATACCAAGCAGAGCTCGGCTGGCATCTTCAGATGAATGTCTAACTCACACTTCCCTAATATGTATTATACCAAGCAGAGCTCGGCTGGCATCTTCAGATGCACGTCTAACTCACACTTCTGTAATATGTATTATACCAAGCAGAGCTTGGCTGGCATCTTCAGATGCACGTCTAACTCACACTTCCCTAATATGTCTTATACCAAGCAGAGCTCGGCTGGCATCTTCAGAAGCACGTCTAACTCACACTTCCCTAATATGTATTATACCAAGCAGAGCTCGGCTGGCATCTTCAGATGCACGTCTAACTCACACTTCCCTAATATGTATTATACCAAGCAGAGCTCGGCTGGCATCTTCAGATGAACGTCTAACTCACACTTCCCTAATATGTATTATACCAAGCAGAGCTAGGCTGGCATCTTCAGATGCACGTCTAACTCACACTTCTCTAATATGTATTATACCAAGCAGAGCTCGGCTGGCATCTTCAGATGCACGTCTAACTCACACTTCCCTAATATGTCTTATACCAAGCAGAGCTCGGCAGGCATCTTCAGAAGCACGTCTAACTCACACTTCCCTAATATGTATTAAACCAAGCAGAGCTCGGCTGGCATCTTCAGATGCACGTCTAACTCACACTTCCCTAATATGTATTATACCAAGCAGAGCTCGGCTGGCATCTTTTATGCACGTCTAACTCAAACTTCCCTAATTTGTATTATACCAAGCAGAGCTCGGCTGGCATCTTCAGAAGCACGTCTAACTCACACTTCCCTAATATGTATTACACCAAGCAGAGCTTGGCTCTAACTCACACATCCCTAATATGTATTATACCAAGCAGAGCTCGGCTGGCATCTTCAGATGAACGTCTAACTCACACTTCCCTAATATGTATTATACCAAGCAGAGCTCGGCTGGCATCTTCAGATGCACGTCTAATTCACACTTCTCTAATATGTATTATACCAAGCAGAGCTCGGCTGGCATCTTCAGATGCACGTCTGACTCACACTTCCCTAATATGTCTTATACCAAGCAGAGCTTGGCTGGCATTTTCAGAAGCACGTCTAACTCACACTTCCCTAATATGTATTATACCAAGCAGAGCTCGGCTGGCATCTTCAGATGCACGTCTAGCTCACACTTCCCTAATTTGTATTATACCAAGCAGAGCTCGGCTGGCATCTTCAGAAGCACGTCTAACTCACACTTCCCTAATATGTATTATACCAAGCAGAGCTCGGCTCTAACTCACACTTCCCTAATATGTATTATACCAAGCAGAGCTCGACTGGCATCTTCAGATGAACGTCTAACTCACACTTCCCTAATATGTATTATACCAAGCAGAGCTCGGCTGGCATCTTCAGATGCACGTCTAACTCACACTTCTCTTATATGTATTATACCAAGCAGAGCTCAGCTGGCATCTTCAGATGCAAGTCTAACTCACACTTCCCTAATATGTATTATATGAAGCAGAGCTTGGCTGGCATCTTCAGATGCACGTCTAACTCACACTTCCCTAATATGTATTATACCAAGCAGAGCTCGGCTGGCATCTTCAGATGAACGTCTAACTCACACTTCCCTAATATGTATTATACAAGCAGAGCTAGGCTGGCATCTTCAGATGCACGTCTAACTCACACTTCTCTAATATGTATTATACCAAGCAGAGCTCGGCTGGCATCTTCAGATGCACGTCTAACTCACACTTCCCTAATATGTCTTATACCAAGCAGAACTCGGCAGGCATCTTCAGAAGCACGTCTAACTCACACTTCCCTAATATGTATTATACCAAGCAGAGCTCGGCTGGCATCTTCAGATGCACGTCTAACTCACACTTCCCTAATATGTATTATACCAAGCAGAGCTCGGCTGGCATCTTTAGATGCACGTCTAACTCACACTTCCCTAATTTGTATTATACCAAACAGAGCTCGGCTGGCATCTTCAGAAGCACATCTAACTCACACTTCCCTAATATGTATTATATCAAGCAGAGCTTGGCTCTAACTCACACTTCCCTAATATGTATTATACCAAGCAGAGCTCGGCTGGCATCTTCAGATGAACGTCTAACTCACACTTCCCTAATATGTATTATACCAAGCAGAGCTCGGCTGGCATCTTCAGATGCACGTCTAATTCACACTTCTCTAATATGTATTATACCAAGCAGAGCTCGGCTGGCATCTTCAGATGCACGTCTGACTCACACTTCCCTAATATGTCTTATACCAAGCAGAGCTCGGCTGGCATCTTCAGAAGCACGTCTAACTCACACTTCCCTAATATGTATTATACCAAGCAGAGCTCGGCTGGCATCTTCAGATGCACGTCTAGCTCACACTTCCCTAATTTGTATTATACCAAGCAGAGTTTGGCTGGCATCTTCAGAAGCATGTCTGACTCACACTTCCCTAATATGTATTATACCAAGCAGAGCTCGGCTCTAACTCACACTTCCCTAATATGTATTATACCAAGCAGAGCTCGGCTGGCATCTTTAGATGAACGTCTAACTCACACTTCCCTAATATGTATTATACCAAGCAGAGCTCGGCTGGCATCTTCAGATGCACGTCTAACTCACACTTCTCTTATATGTATTATACCAAGCAGAGCTCAGCTGGCATCTTCAGATGCACGTCTAACTCACACTTCCCTTATATGTATTATACCAAGCAGAGCTCGGCTCTTACTCACACTTCCCTAATATGTATTATACCAAGCAGAGCTCGGCTGGCATCTTCAGAAGCACGTCTAACTCACACTTCCCTAATATGTATTATACCAAGCAGAGCTCGGCTCTAACTCACACTTCCCTAATATGTATTATACCAAGCAGAGCTCGGCTGGCATCTTCAGATGCACGTCTAACTCACACTTCCCTAATATGTATTATACCAAGCAGAGCTCGGCTGGCATCTTCAGATGCACGTCTAACTCACACTTCCCTAATATGTATTATACCAAGCAGAGCTCGGCTGGCATCTTCAGAAGCACGTCTAACTCACACTTCCCTAATATGTATTATAGTCATGAAGTACAGTGCATTGGGGTATATAGAATCATCGATAGCAAAGAATCATTTTCTGTTTAAATTCAATTTTCTCAGCTCATGTACTTTAGATTTTTTTTAATTTTCCAGGCTTGAAGATATATCTTACAAGCATACATGTATGCAGCATTGAAATGATTTGGTGCATCTTTTCACGCAAAATGTAACATGTATAAGTGCAAAACCTCTAAGGAAAAATGATTCTTTACGGACTGAATATATATAAAGTTATGTTTTTGAAATAATCCATCTGTTATAGTGGAATTTGTATGTTAAAGGACATATTACTGTTGTTTAAGTGGTCATATGCCATTTATTGTATAACATTATGCCGGTGCAATTTATAACATGGGGGCGTCCGTGGCCGAGTGGTTAACGTCTCTGACTTGAAATCACTTGCCCCTCACCGCTGTAGGTTCGATCCCTCAGGGGCCTAGGAATCTTTATGTGAGGAAGCTATCCAGCTGGCTTGCGGAACGTCGGTGGTTCTACCAGGTGCCCGCCCGTGCACGAAAATTGCCCCGAGGGGCACCTGGGGTCTTCCTCCACCAGTGGAAGCTGGAAAGTCGCCATATGACCTTAGCTGTTGGTGCGACTATAAAATCCAATTCAATCAATCAATCAATTATAACATGACACCGCCAACTTAATTACCACTTCCCCTTTCTGCAGAAAATTCATAAACAAATTGTTCAGTAATATATACTGTACAAAAAAATAATATTTTATCAGTATTCGCAACACAAACTCACCCACCCTCGCCTATTATTGAAAACAGTGTTTTAGGCTATTTTATGTTTATATTTTCATAACACAGAGACTTCAAGGGTTTCAGTCTGCTTCTTCCATCATGGCTTCAACAGAGTTTACAGCAATCCACATTCGGAATTTCCTCATGGTGGCGGCAGTTTTTCTCGGTCACAGCTAAGACTTATTGTGTGGTTAATAAGAATTTTGGCATTTTCAATACAACTTTCAATTAGGTACATTTGTCCCAGGGTTCATAAAATAAATCTATATGTTTTAATTAACCGCGTACATTTTATCTTATGTCTGTTTCGTTGAAGCCATGAGAGATAATTATAGTCAAATTGTAATCATCAAAAAACTTTTTTGGCACTTCTATGGTAACAAAGAAATCATGCAAATATTTGTGCAAAATAACCTATAAAACAAGAGGCCCAGGTACGATGTGATTCAAAAACAAGAAACATGTTTCCTATATATAACTCTATGTAAACTTTGGGTTATCGTGGCGGCCATTTTGAATATTTGACGACAATGAAAAACACAAACTTGATAGAGGCCAACAACATGTACATGATATTTAACTAGAATTGACATAGTTTAGCCATGGTGGCCATCATGGATGACTGGAGGCCACAAAAACACAAATCTGAGGGGAAGTAACCCAAAGATCATTGTGATTAAATTCCATCAAAATCCTTCAAGCGGTTTCAGAGAAGATGTCATTTTTAATGTTTTCCTATGTAACTCTTTGTAAACAATGGGTCGCTGTGGTGGCCATTTTGATTATTCGATGATAACGAAAAACACAAACTTGATAGAGGCCAACCCAAGAAACGTGTATTTGATATTTCACAAGAAGAAATAAGTGGTTTTGGAGGAGATGTCGTTTGAAATTTCCTTAAATTTTACCTAGTTTTAGCCATGGTGGCCATCTTGGATGACTGGCAGCCGCGAAAAACATAAATCTGAGAGGGACTATCCCAAAGATCATTGTGATTTAAGTTTCATCAAAATCCTTCAAGCGGTTTCTGAGAAGATGTCATTTTTAATGTTTTCCTATATAACTATGTAAACTTTGGATCGCTGTGGTGGCCATTTTGATTATTCGACATAACGAAAAACACAAACTTGATAGAGGCCAACCCAAGGAATATGTTTATGATATTTCACAAGAATGGAACAAGTGGTTTCGGAGGAGATGTCGTTTGAAATTTCCTTAAATTTGACCTAATTTTAGCTGTGGTGGCCATCTTGGATAAACTGGCAGCCGTGAAAAACACAAATCTGAAGGTGACTATCATAAAAATCATTGTAATGAAGTTTCATCAAAATCCTTCAAGCAGTTTCAAAGACCATGTCATTTTTAGCCTTTTCCTATATAACTCTATGTAAACTTTGAGTAGCCGTGGCTGCCATTTTTATTATTCAACGATAACGAAAAACACAAAATTGATAGAGGCCTACCCAAGGAACATGTTTATGGTATTTCACAATAATGGAACAAGTGGTTTTGGAGATGATGTTGTTTGAAAATTACTTAAATCTGACCTAGTTTTAGTCATGGTGGTCATCTTGGATGACTGGCGGCCATGAAAAACATAATTCTGAGAGGGGCCCTCCCAAGTAACATTGTGATGAAGTTTCATCAAAATCCTTCAAGCGGTTTAAGAGCAATGTCGATTTTATAAAATTGCTAACAGACAGACGGACGGACGACAGACGAAAAGTGATCACATAAGATCGCTTGGCCTTTTGCCAGTAGAGCTAAAAATCACTTTATCAGAAATGTTGCTATCGTGCAACTAAAAGAGTAAATCTAAATCAGAAACTAAATAGACGTTTTCCTTTCATTTTAAATTTAGATGTTTTACCCAAGTGATTCCCTACCCCCAACCCACTGTATTAACATGTTATTAAGGTAAGCTTTCACTTAATTTACAAATCTCAATGAAGTATGACCTTTAAAGATAATAATTCAGTATAGTATACAGTCATGTCAATGCTTAGCTAAGGGAGGTAACCCTTATCATAATCGTGAGAGTTCACTAACTTGGCAGATTTAAGTTCCTCCTCCACAGAGTGCTTCGCCTTTTTTTTGGGAATGTCTCGCATACCCTTCAGCACTTGGTGGTGAGGCCGTCTCAGCCGCAACTTTCTGGCTATAGGATCACTGTGTGCTGTACAAAAAATAAAACAAATACAAGGCCATTACCGGATACAAGCGTCGCAAAAATCTAGACAAATCGTCGGACTGAGATCCTGCGTTCAGTAAAATAGATCTGCATGGTCTTGAAAAATATGGTAACATCTGCGTGGTGCGCTAAAACGATGTATACGGTCTATCAGCGATAGCATATGGCTGAAAACGGTAATACCGTCATTGACCTAGTGAGTGTCCTAATAATTTTTGAAGACAAATCTCAAGGTCATGATCACATATGAGTACAGTACTCTTGATGATTGTTTTGTCTTTATATACCCACTTATGTCACTCATAATTTTATTGTTAAACATGTAATTGTATATTGCAAATCAGTTGAAAATAAGTATTTTAAATGTTAACAGCTGCAGATAGTATACTTATTTTAAATTAATAAACAACAATAAAATGGATTAAGTTTAAATAAACAAACAACAATAAAACAGATTTTATTTATGTTTAGAAGCCATTTTAGAAAGTGGCAGTGTTACAAAATCTGATTGTGTTTAAATATATGGACTTTCTTTAAGTGGCCTCATATAAATTAAAATCATTAACTCCTAACTATGTCGTCATTCACAGTCACAGTTTTCTAAATATAACTTATTATTACTTGCGATACCTTTAATTACCCACAGCCAAAAACATTTATTGAAATTTCCCACTGGTCAATTTCGATTTCAATCTTCAAACAAAGAAACTGTGGCAAACAGACGTCCACTTATTAAAAGTAATTAAAGACTATCTATTAACAAATTGCAGTTGTATCCAGTCATCCCTTTATAACTACAATCAGCTGTAAATTATCTGCTCAGATGTTATAAAGTTGACACGTTTTTTTAATCCTATCACAGACCATGTTTGGTTATTCAAGCTTCAATACGCGATGTCGATAGTGTTTTGTGTACGCTTACATTATAGAAAAATAACAAGTTTGGCTTTTCAGCTGCTTTTTTGATGTTGCCAAACACTTTCGCCATTTCGAGGTTCAATGTTCCAAATTTAGAGCCATTTTCATTTTTCTCTTGCATTTGGCTCCATTGGTGATGCCCAAAGGAGGCCCTGCTTTTAGCAATCTTATTTTAGCAACAGTTAATGTGCCTTTTAATCATCGGTTATCTTTCTTTTCTCCCTCATTTTTTCTTTCTCTCGCTCTGTCTTTCATTTTTAACGGCACACAGCCAGTATCAGAATGTGCATTCAGAACAGTTTTTTGTTCAGCACAAAGTTGGTATATATACTAGAAATGTGAAACATAAAGTGCTTCAGACCAACCATTTTCATAGACGCTTGTCTGTCATGTTGTCTAATGATATCAAAGGCATGTATGAAGTTCCAATCCATAGTATTAACACTAAGATGCTACATGACCGATTAGCTCAGGAACATAAATTAAGGTTGGAGTAAAAATGTTTCTTTAAATAGCATTCTTATAATGAACAATATCTAGGGTATAGCAGTATTTTTACGAAGGAAAAAACAACAAATTAACAAGTTAACTTTACTAAATACAAAACTGTGTTGATACATCTTTGTTTTCTGAACAAAAAATAAAACCAAAACACAACTAAGGCCATACTAAATTAATTGCTAGTTTCTCATCCAAATTTATTTCAAAATTGGGGCATGGGGTGAATTTTTATTTTTTATTTTATACGACAATTGGAAAATGGCCTCGGCACAAGGCAAAAATAGTAAAACATACTACTGAGTACTTCCAAGATTGGAAACACATTTTTAATAGTGTTTCTTACTTTCAGCAATTGTTGTTTGTTTTTTTTGTTGTCTTTTTGTTTTTAAGAAATAAAAATTACCGGGGTGCCATAAAAAAAACGGGGACGGGCATGGATGAGAATCCAGCAATTAATTTATTATGGCCTAATGAAATACTTGAATTTATGTTCTAATCTGTTGGCTGGCATCCAAAACTTGTTGGGAGGGCCTCATTATCTGATACAGAATTGAACACTTTTCTCATGCAGTTGTATGTCTAATAGTGATTGCCAGTTACTTACACAAATTCTATACAAACAGAACCAACGGATGCTCTCTGAAATGTATCCTCAACTTATCGTATGGCTGTGTATCACCCAGCAGCATTCAATTTGAAACATAGCAGTAAAGAGAAAGCAATATTTAGTAGTAGTGTATGAGTTATGCTCCCTCTATAATTGTGTGAATTATCACTGCTGTCCAATTAGAAGTTTTTAAGTTATTTTCGGACGAGATTTATGAGTATAAAATTACAAAGGGCAAAAACTTTTAATTTGAATGAAGATAGAGTTACGGTTATTTTGCTCTGCATTTTCTCTCATTGCCTCATCACAGTGTGAAGTTTCATTTCAGTTCCATTAGCAGTTTTTGAGTTGTTCTCCGGACAATTAAGTATAAAATTACAAAGGGCAATAACTCTAATTTGAATGAAGACAAGAGTTACGGTACTTGCATTTTGCACTTGCTCTCATTGCCTTCTATCATTGTGTGAAAGTTTCATTTCAGTATCAGTATCTGAAATTATGCTCCGGACAAGAATTCTAAGTATGAAATTATAAAGGCAATAACTCTAATTTGAATGAAGACAAGAGTTAAGGTACTAGCATTTTGCACTTCCTCTCATTGCCCTCTATCATTGTGTGAAAGTTTCATTTCAGTATCAGTATCTGAAATTATGCTCCGGACAAGAATTCTAAGTATGAAATTATAAAGGCAATAACTCTAATTTGAATGAAGACAAGAGTTAAGGTACTAGCATTTTGCACTTCCTCTCATTGCCCTCTATCATTGTGTGAAAGTTTCATTTCAGTATCAGTATCTGAAATTATGCTCCGGACAAGAATTCTAAGTATGAAATTATAAAGGCAATAACTCTAATTTGAATGAAGACAAGAGTTAAGGTACTAGCATTTTGCACTTCCTCTCATTGCCCTCTATCATTGTGTGAAAGTTTCATTTCAATATCAGTATCTGAAATTATGCTCCGGACAAGAATTCTAAGTATGAAATTATAAAGGCAATAACTCTAATTTGAATGAAGACAAGAGTTAAGGTACTAGCATTTTGCACTTCCTCTCATTGCCCTCTATCATTGCGTGAAAGTTTCATTTCAGTATCAGTATCTGAAATTATGCTCCGGACAAGAATTCTAAGTATGAAATTACAAAGGCAATAACTCTAATTTGAATGAAGACTGGTACTTGCATTTTGCACTTCTTCTCATTGCCCTCTATCATTGCCCTCTATCATTGTGTGAAAGTTTCATTTCAGTATCAGTATCTGAAATTATGCTCCGGACAAGAATTCTAAGTATGAAATTATAAAGGCAATAACTAATTTGAATGAAGACAAGAGTTACGGTACTTCCTCTCATTGCCCTCTATCATTGCCCTCTATCATTGTGTGAAGTTTCACTGCAGTCCTACGAGTAGTTTTGAAGTAATGCTCGGGAAAAGAAATTGGGATGGACGGAAGGACAGAGAGTCAAAAGGACGGATGGAGGAAAGGAAGGAGGATGGACAGACAGAAGGACGGACAAAGCCGCGACTATATTATACTCCAGGAAAAATTTCAGGGAGCATCAAATATGCTCTGCCGAAAATTTCACGAAGCATAAAAAAAAAAATTAAAATGTTAATTGTACTAAATATAAAATTTTGTTGATAAATCATTGTTTTATCAAAACGATAAAACAATGCTTTTAGAACAAGAACAAAAACCAACCGGCTTGCAGAACCTTGGTAGTTCTTCGCAGGTGCCCGCCCATACACAAAAATTTACCGGAGGAGCACCTGGGGTCTTCCTCCACCAATGAAAGCTAGGAAGTCAACCTTAGCTGTTGGTGCAACTATAAAATTCAATTAAATAGAACAAAAATAAAACAGGGAAACACAACTAATGAAGTACTTGCTTTTATGTTCTAATATGTTGGCTTCATCTGAAAGTTCTATTGACAGGGCCCCATCATATCTGATACAAATATGAATTACACATCTTCTCATGAATGCAAATGTATGTCTAACAGTGATTTACTGTTAGCTATACAAAGTCCTTACCCCCACCCCCCACCTCCCTATCCCCTCCCCCATCATAACACACACACACACACACAAATACAATAGGCTCGAAATAGGTCCTTAACCAAAGACTTGAACCAAGAAATGTTTTACCTAGTTTGTTATTTATGGTCAAGGTAAATGGTGGGGTGGGGCTAAGTGAAAGGATAAGGGCTGACTCCAGTAAATATTCACACCAATTTCAAAGCAATACCTGTGAAGTTATTGAAGATAAAAGCATTCCAAATTACTTCAACCAAGTGTTGCCGGCGCCATTGTCGCCTTCAATGTCGCCCCTGGAAAAGTGATCGATGTCTCACGGTTTTCTTCGAAAGATATGTCTTATGACAATCTGTCTTCCTTCACCTCATCTCTCTCTCACTGTCCCAGTATGACTTTACATGTGCTAGCAGGACACAAACCCAATTTCATTTCTTTTAATAATGGGGCTTGTATCCAAGTCAGACTGGTTTAGATGGTGTATGTACTATAAAAGCGGTCACATTCACCATGGGCTTCGGCACCATATGTGTCAATATAAATTTTAAATGACCCTCAAATGTGAAAAAAGTGGTTAATTAATGGTGCAGATGCATGTCTGTCATGCTGTCTGTATATAACGATGTCAAAGACGTGTATGAAGTTTTAATCCATTTTGTGAAGTAGCTTTTGAGATACAAGCTTACATGCAAAACTTTAACTCTAGGACACAGACACAGATGATGCAGACGACAATCAAGTGGTGACAATACCTCGTCAAATTATTTTCAAAATCTGACGAGCTCAAAAGTAATATAGAGATTATTTAACTGCTGGGATCTATTATAGGGAAATCCTTCACGAGTGGTAGACGTATGGTTCATTTCTCGAACGAGCGCACGCGAGTGAGTGAAAAAACAAAGCATGTCTACCATCAAGTGAAGCATTACCCAATAATCGATCCCAGCAGTTAAATAATCTATTTATTACATTTTAAATTACGTTTTTCAAACAAATATTCGCTTTATTGAACGTTATCGGCGGATGACGTCGACGTCAGCAACACTTTGTTAGCAACGTTAGTTATAATTGTGTTCTGAGTTAGTTATTAATATTTAGCGATTATGAATATTCTTGCACTGAGAAATCCCGATCTTTCACGCATAGAAAAGTAATAAAAGGTAATAACTAATATAAAGTAAATTACCTTGTGAAGACCATTCAGCAACGATTGGGGCTCCTGCCATCAGCCGCTGGTAGTCAAGAGAGAAGTCAAGATTGTAGAATTCATCATCCTTGTTCAACATAGCAGGTTTTGGAGGCATCACCAGATCTGGATTGTCACCCATGTCTGGTGTCTAGTCAAGAAAGGAACAAGAAAGTTTGTCAATTGTGAAATGAAATAATGCTTCTGGATGAAGTACTCAGCAAACATATTTCTGAATTAATGCTGAGAAGTTGGCATGGCTTATGGTTACGGGGTAGACTTTGAATATGGAAATCATGTGATAGAGCCACACTGGCACTACTTGGCTGCTTTGGAGGGTCCATGGTCAAGACACTTAAATTATTAGCCTATAATATGGATGGGAACGTAAACGAGGTGGTCCTACGTAATGGAGCCTATCTGCCAAAATGGGTTAAAGAACCATTTATTTAATAGTAACAGTTATATAGGGCATGATTCTCGGATTTCTGTGTATCTTTCCCGTCTATCTGGGGCAGCTCTAAAACATGTCAGTTACATAATAAATATATACATGTATTCGTATATGAAAATTATAATTGTATTGGGATTTACTTTTTTTATTTATTTTAATAATATTTTATTGCTTGATGTTATTTACATATACATGTGATATAAAAATTACAATAATAAATAACATTTACAAATGGATTGGACCACAAGTTATCACAACATCAGTTACGGTCCTTTGGGGGTTGACTGACAACAGAAAGGTTATATGGCATCAAACAGGAATGAACATGGAGACTGGGCCTAGAACATTTTAACCTGCAGAGGGTAAATACACTGAGTTTGAAACCTTTTCACATCTCACTGCTGAAGATTCAAATCCCACTGGAGCTTGACTTGTAAGAGAAAAAGTATTGATTCTTATTGATGGTGGGAGGTATACAGTACTAGTTCTACCCAGGAATAAGTGTGTGGTCAGCCTCCACCGCTAAATATCAGCTGTCATTTATAGCCTAAAATGTGCTGAAAAATGATGTTAAATACCAAACAAACTAAACTATTTATGATGGACCCACATTCCCACGTTTACCATGCTAGGTCATGAAGAAGACCTTTAATGGCGCGACAATATGAACATGCAGAGGGAGGGGGTCCTACCCCTCTGCCTCTATTGGGATTTGTAATGGTCCTATACGACACCCGTAAACCAAACGGGGTAATTTCATATTGGTCAACTTTTATATGGATCTCATATGATACTTATAAATATGATACTTATTAAAAAAGTTTTATATATAAAATAAGCATGTAATGCTATTTTTATATAAGTATCATATAACCGTATTTCATCTATTAGTAGCGCCTTCCCTAATAAAAAGTGCCCCCACCTGTTTTAAGAAACCTTACCTTCTTCAAATATCCAAAAGTTCCAAAAAAATTTAAAAATTGTCTTTACCTCTAATGGATTTGATTACGGGTGTTTTTAACTATGACAGCGGTATGGTCTGTGACATATAAAAGCGCTAGCTATCATCATCAATACAAATTATCGCTTTTATTTATCTCCTTTCTTTCAGTTTACTATTTAATTTATCTTTTATTATTATTTAATTCATACGCAACCAACCCGTGTTGTAATCGTCAAGTTCGACGGAAATGATACAGGGTTTAGGTTTAGTCAATAAAGGTGTCAAAGCAGTGTATTAGGCAGAAATTCAAGAACTGGGTGTGCAAATATGCAAACAGGGTGTGCAAAATAATTTGCTAACACACGTTATGCGTCAATTCACGACAAGTGGGTGTCTCTGGGGTAATTTATTTTCACTGATAAAGGTGAAAAAGGTGCATTTTAGATAATGTTTCTTCTATAAATGTATACAAAACATAACAATATTGAGATAGTAAGAGTTTAGAATGTTGATTTTTGTTTTGTTTTATATTTTTACCCCACAAACTCCTGCAAACAGTGGCCGCGATTTTCCAAAAACGGCCGTGCAAAAGACGGCTGCACGGTTGGCTGGCTAATACAAAAGTAAAAGATCGTCGTACAGTAATTCTATAAAGAAACAGTCGGGAAAGGAGGGGAATGATATTGAACATTTTAACAATAATAACAGCACCCCCTTTGCACTTTGCATTATAAGCGCCACTATTAGGGGAAATATGGTATGTGTAATGTGTTGCGGGCCGTTAAAAAACAACTTAATTCTCAAGGCAATCAATGCCGACATGAAAATAGGCAATGTGTTGGCCCAAGTCAATGTGAACTGTCTGTTTAAGCAGTTTAGTAGCAGTTGCTTAGCAGTTTCATCATTTTTTGGCAGTTTCTTAGCGATCTTTAACAGTCTTGATCTTAGCAGTTTTCAAAAACTGCTGATTGAAAACTGCTGATAAGTTGCCGAAACTGTTAAGAAACTGCTAGGAAATCTGCCATATTTCTTCTTTGGCAGTTCAGATACATCCATGCAACTTTGTAAACTTTTCCTCACAAGTTCTTTAGCAGTATTATCCTGTACGGCCATGAACGAAATATTAACTAGAATGAATTTGACGGCACGACATCGCAAATACTCACGTTTTCTTCACACGGGTCAATTCCCTTTAACCCTGTATCCATTTTTGATCGTTCTTTGATACTCAGATCAGAAATAGTGCTATTTTAATATACTTTTCTGTATACATGTATGACACTGTAAATGAATAAAAAATGTTGATGGTAGTTTGACCCTTATCCCAAAGTCGCATGGTGACCCTGAAGCAAATTATACTGATATTCCCAAAATCATTACATTTTATTGAGAAAGAAAAATAGATATTTGACCCAATTTACCTCTCTCTCCCCCCACCCTCAACCCCACCCATCTCAAGTCCCCCCACCTCGGCAAACCTCTAAGGTGGAATCACTGAAATTGTTTGTATCGTTAGAGGAGTATACTTGTATATTTTCCAAGTTTAAAAAAAATAATTAGAAATATGACACTGCAATTGCCTTTGTGTATATTGGACCTTATGAAGCCCCTTACAACCTCCACCCCCACCCCACATACCCACCACCACCACCACCACCACAACACAAACACGCACACATACAGGAGAAAAACATATTATTATACACTGTTATCCCTTCATCAAAATGTTCATTTGAGACATAATTAAAGAAATAACTGACCCCCTGTTACCCTCCCCCACCACCCACCAACTCCAACCCCAGGGAAGACATCAGAGTTTTAAATAATAAATCATTTGACATGCTGTGTATCTCTTTCATAGATGACTATTATACCAATTAATGGGCAAAAGTATGGAAAATTACACTGTAACTGAATTATTAGAGTATGTGATGCCCCTTCCCTGAGACTCCACCGATGACGTAGGGTGAAACAAATGTATAAAGTGTCATTTGAGACATAATTGCAAACAAGAGGCCAAAGAGGGCCTGTAGATGCTCTACTGTGTAAAGGTGTCATATTTAGCCTTTTCCTATATAATCTTTGGGTCGCCACGGCGGCCATTTTGATTATTGCAAGAAAACAAAAAACACAATCTTAATAGACAAAGTTTCAACAAAATCCTTCAAAAGGTTTCAGAGAAGATTTCATATTTAACCTTTTCCTATATAACTCTATGTAAACCTTGGGTCACCATGGCAACCATTTTGATTATTCGATGATAACGAAAAACACAAATTTGATTGAGGCCAACCCAAGGAACATGTACATGATATTTCACTGGAATGGATTAAGTGGTTTCGGAGGTTTCATCAAAATCCTTCAACCGGTTTCAGAGAAGATTGTCATTTTTAGCCTTTTCCTAAATAACTCTATGTCAACTTTGGGTTGACGTGGTGTCCATTTTGATAATTCGACAATAACGAAAAACACAAACTTGATAGAGGCCATAACAAGGAACATGTTAATGATATTTCACAAGAATGGAATAGGTGTTTTCGGAGGACATGTTGTTTAAAATGTCCTTAAATATGACCTAGTTTTAGACATGGTGGCCATCTTGGATGACTGGCGGCCGCGAAAAACATAAATCTGAGAGGGACTATCCCAAATATCATGGTGATTAAGTTTCATCAAAATCCTTCAAGAGGTATCAGAGAAAATGTCATTTTCAACCTTTTCCTATATAACTCTATGTAAACTTTGGGTCGTCGTGGTGGCCATTTTGATTATTCTACGATAACGAAAAACACAAACTTGATAGAGGCCAACCCAAGCAACATGTATACGATATTTCACAAGAATGGAATAAGTGGTTTTGGAGGAGATGTCGTTTGAGAAATTTCCTTAAATTTGACCAAGTTTTAGCCATGGTGGCCATCTTGGATGACTGGCAGCCGCAAAAAATATAAATCTGAGAGACACTATCCCAAAGATCATTGTGATTTAAGTTTCATTAAAATCCTTCAAGCGGTTTCAGAGAAGATGTCATTTTTAACGTTTTCCTATATAACTCTATGTAAAATTTGGGTCGCTGTGGCGGCCATTTTGATTATTCGACGATAACGAAAAACACAAACTTGATAGAGGTCAACCCAAGGAACATGTTTAGTATATTTCACAAGAATGGAATAAGTGGTTTCGGAGGAGATGTTGTTTGAAATTTCCTTCAATTTGACCTAATTTTAGCCATGGTGGCCATTTTGGATGACTGCCGGCCGCGAAAAACACAAATCTGAGGGGGACTACCCTAAAGATCATTGTAATGAAGTTTCATCAAAATCCTTCAAGCGGTTTCAAAAAAGATGTAATTTTTAGTCTTTTCCTATATAACTCTATGTAAACTTTGAGTCGCCGTGATGGGCCATTTTGATTATTCGCCGATAACGAAAAACACAAATTTGATAGAGGACAACCCAAGCAACATATTTATGGTATTTCACAATAATGGAATAAGTGGTTTCGGAGGAGATGTCGTTTGAAATTTCCTTAAATTTGACCTAGTTTTAGCCATATTTTATAAAATTGCTAACAGACAGACGGACTGACAGACGGACGACGGACGAAAAGTAATCGCATAAGCTCGTCTGGCTTTTAGACAGCAGAACTAAAAACTAAAAAAAAAAAATCCAAATCCCCACCCTACCCCCGCCCCACCCTTCCTGGGCCCCCGGGCAGACGTCCGAGTTTGCAAAATAACAAAAGTGTTTGATATGTTGTTAATCTTTCATAGATGATTACATATACCAAGTTATGTGCAAAAATATGGAAAAATAACAGTTTACTTGAACTTTTAGTGTATTTGACCTTTTGACCCCCCGTGAGGGCCCCTGGGCTTGGAGCCAAAAATAATTTCTCTTGCATGCCCTCATATCATATGGTGAAGTCATACTCTAAGTTTGGTTAATTCCGTTCAACGGTTCAGGAGGAGATGTGGTAACGGACGGCATTACTATATCCCCCTTCCGCCTGCCGCGGCGGAAGGACGGAGGGCATTACTATATCCCTACCGCGTCGGAAGGACAGAGGGCACTTCCACCTGGGATGATAATAAAGGACAAAGTATACAATATAAATACAGTAGACACTCGGTATCTAAAATTCCAAGCATGTATTGTGTGTTTAAACATATTTATTTTACATCGATTGTGAAACAAGTTATTGCAACTTAGATTAATCACTCTTGATGACTTCCTGGGTAGAACCAGTACTAAGAAATGTGGACTAATTATCTTGCTCAAGGATAAATAACGTGACCACGACCTCTCGATCAGGAGTTCGGCGCTCTACCACTGGACCAAGCACTCCAATTGACCCATCCTTAGTAATTACATGCAATTAAAGGAATTATTGTTTTCAAAACCAATAATTAAAGATCGTCATCATGCACATGCTAATAATACGCAAACACCAGCAGTGAAATTTGACAGTTTGCATAAACAATCGGTGACAAGTGTGATTAGCTTGAAATGAGCTCACTTTGATGTTGCCGCTGACATTGACGGCACAGAAATTTTCACAGTTTAACATAGCGAGTAGACAATACGCAGGTAATTGATCAACGGGTCCAGACAGTCATTAGGACTTAAATCGAATTTTGACAGGTCCAATTTCGATACAACCGAAATCAAATTGCGTACTTAAATAAGGAAATTTGACGGGACTTTGAAAATATTTTGACACAGCCGGAATTTTGCAACTGTATATCAGTTATACAATATAAATAACAAAATATAGAATATGAATGAGGGGATATATACAATATAGATGAGAAATTACTGAATATTGCAACATTTCACTTGTCATACAGTACAATACTCGATCAATAATGGTAAACAAAAAAATATTTCACAAAACATTTAATTATTTTTAAAATAATGTGCAAAACATGATTTATTTTTCATGAAAAGTTAGATGAATGAATTCATAATCTTGTATTTTTTCAATTTTACGAACTGGTAACAGGTATGACATTGTAATGTAGGGAGGGGTTTAAAAAGCATCATAATGACAAATCCATATATATTTGTTTGTCCAGAGACCAATGTTTCAGATAGTTAAATGTTTTTTTCTTCTTCTCAAAGAAATTGTTCTGCAATTCATAGTGGCATTTTTTTTTTATAACTTTTAAGACAATGAAAATATGCAATTTCTGTAGAATGACTCTTTAAATATAAGGAGGACATTTATTGAAATTGCATAACATCTACATGAAAATATAGAAATAAGTGTTAATTGAACAAACTAGAACTATCACTGAAGGTGATGAATACCCCCGCTTTGTTGCTATAGCCGATGATGGGCAAATACAAGAATAATAAATGTTTAAAATATCAGTTAATTTTTTAATGAAAGAAATTCTAAGTAAAACAAAGGTCCATTATAATTCTGTAAAAAGAATAGTAGAATCGAAAAACCATTAATGCAGAGACACATCATATCATCACGTGTGAACTGTATGTCAGGTATAATAACAATCCATGAAAAGTGTTAAAGTGAAAGCCACATGAAGTTCATTACGGAATGAACAATTCTAAGTCAAATAATAAAGGGCCATAATTCTGTAATAAATTAGGCATCAACAATGTGTGATGTAGAAGGACATAAGGTAATCAGTTGTTACGTGTACATGAAGTTTGGGAACAATCAATTCGAAAATGTTTGAGAAAAAATGTCTTAACAGGTCATTATACAATATTAGAATGGAAAATTCTAAGACAAACAAGGGCTATAATTCTGTAATAAATTAGGCAATAAATGATGGGTGAATGTAGAGGGACATAAGGTCATCCGTTGTTATGTGTACATGAAGTCTGGGAACAATCAATTCGAAAATGTTTGAGAAAAAATGTATTAACAGGTCATTATACAATATTAGAATGGAAAACAAAGGGCCATAATTCTGAAATAAATTAGGCAATCAATGATGGGTGATGTAGAGGGACATAAGGTCATCAGTTGCTATGTGTATATTAAATTTGTGAACAATCAATTCAAAAATGTTTGAGAAAAATGTGTTAACTTATACAATATTAGAGTGGAAAATTCTATTATGTGTTAATACAATATTAGAGTGGAAAATTCTAAGTCAAACAAAGAGCCATAATTCTGTAATAAACTAGACAATCAATGATGGGTGATGTACAGGGACATACAGTCATCAGTTGTTATTTGTACATGCCCTTTGGGAACAATCAATAATGATTGAGAAACAAATTGTTAACAGGTCATTATACAATATTAAAGTGGAAAATTCTAAGTCAAACAAAGGGCCATAATTATGTAATAAATCAGGCAATCAATGATGGGTGATGTAGAGGGAAATAAGGTCATCAGTTGTTATGAGTATATGAAGTTTGGGAACAATCCATTAAAAAGTGCAAATATAAAAGAGAAAGTGTTACGCGACGTGACATGACGCGACCGGACAAAAATGTGTTACGTAACTGGACAAGACGCGACATTACGGACAACGGGATTCCTATATAGCCCCCACTTCACTTTGTGAAAGCGGGGGTATAATAATGAACCAAACCGTAGAAAGCAGAAATGAAGAAGTGAAGAAATGAGTAAAGAACAGGAAATGGACAAACCTCCAACTCTGGCAGTAGATGAACAAATAGTGAAATAAATGTAGACATAAGTAACATACAAGAAGTGGACAAACCTCCAACTCTGACAGTAGATGAACAAATAGTGAAATAAATGTAGACATAAGTAACATACAAGAAGGGGCAAACCTCCAACTCTGACAGTAGATGAACAAATAGTGAAATAAATGTAGACATAAGTAACATACAAGAAGGGGACAAATCTCCAACTCTGGCAGTAGATGAACAAAGAGTGAAACAAATGTATACATAAGTAATGAACAAGAAGAGAAACTAGAACTATCACTGAAGGTGATGAATACCCCCGATATTTTTCTTCTCAGTCCAACGAAGGGCCCTAATTTTGTAATGAATTAAGAAACCAACCATGAGTGATGAAGAGAGACATAATGTCATCAGTTGTTATCAGTATATGAAGTTTTGGAACAGCCATTTAAGTGTCCGAGAAATGCTAGTAATAAAAATGTGTTACGCGATGGGACGCGACTGGACGTTACAGACCAAGTGATTCTTATATAGCACCACCCCTCCCCCCACTTCACTTTGTGGAAGCAGGGGTATAAAAACCTCCAACCCTGGCAGTAGATGAGCAGACAGTGAAACAACTGTAGAAATAAGCAATGAACAAGAAGTGAGCAAACCTCCAACCCTGGCAGTAGATGATCAGACAGTGAAACAACTGTATAAATTAGTAATGAACAAGAAGTGAGCAAACCTCTAACCCTGGCAGTAGATGAGCAGACAGTGAAACAACTATAGAAATTAGAAATGAACAAGAAGTGAGCAAACCTCCAACCCTGGCAGTAGATGAGCAGATGGTGAAACAACTGTAGAAATAAGCAATGAACAAGAAGTGAGCAAACCTCCGACTCTGGCAGTAGATGAGCAGACAGTGAAACAACTGTAGAAATTAGTAATGAACAAGAAGTGAGCAAACCTCCAACTCTGGCAGTAGATGAGCAGACAGTGAAACAACTGTAGAAATTAGTAATGAACAAGAAGTGAGCAAACCTCCAACTCTGGCAGTAGATGAGCAGGCAGTGAAACAACTGTAGAAATAAGCAATGAACAAGAAGTGAGCAAACCTCCTACCCTGGCAGTAGATAAACAAATAGTCAAACAAATGTAGAAACTAGAGGTTGTTTTTAGTAAATACAGATGTCTCCCCCACTGGGGAAAGGGCCATAAATTCGCCAAAAATCATTCAACTGGAACAAGATGAAGATATGTGCAACAACGCTTGGCAATGATCATCTCCAACAAGTTTCACTGAAATCCGGCCTGGGGATCAGAAGAACTAGTCTTGAACAAAGATTGTCTATGAAAACCTTCAGAGGGCCGCAACTCCACCAAACATCATTCAACCGGAACATGGCGATGACATGCTTAACTAGGCAATATACTGATCATCCCTGCAATTTTCTTTGAAACCCAGCCAGGTGTTCAGGAGAACAAGTCCACAAAATGTTTGTTTATTAAAACCTTTAAAAAGCAACAACTACGCCAAATATCATTCAACTGGAACATGGCAATGATATGGGCAACTAGGCTTGGTACTGATCATCCTTGCCAAGTGTCACTGAAATCCAAAGTTTGTGTATGAAAACCATTAAAGGGCCATAACTCCGTCAAAAAACATTCAACCAGAACACGGCAATGAAGTGCTTAACTAGGCTTGGTATTGATCATTCCTGCAAAGTTTTGTTGAAATCCGGCACTGCAAAGTTTCGCTGAAATCCGGCCAGGGTTTCAGGAGAACTAGTCAGGACTCTGGACAAATTTTGTGCATGAAAACCTTTAAAGGGACATAACTCTGCAAAAAATCATTCAACCAGAACATGGCGATGACATGCACAACTAGGCTTGGTACTGATCATCCCTGCAAAGTTTCATTCAGATCCGGAGAGGGGTTCCGGAAAACTAGTCCGGACAAAGTTTATGTATTAAACCCTTTAATGGGTCATAACTCTGCCAAAAAACATTCAACCGGAACATGGCAATGATATGCACAACTAGGCATAGTACTGATCAGTCTTGCCAAGTTTTGTTGAAGTCCGACCAAGGGTTCAGGAGAACTAGTTCGGACAAAGTTTGCGTATTAAAACCTTTAAAGGGCCATAACTCCGCCAAAAATCATTCAACCGGAACATAATTACATGGCAACGATAGATATGCACAACATGGCTTGGTACTGACCCTGCAAAGTTTCAAGGGGTTCAGGAGAACTAGTCCGGACAAAGTTTATGACAACGATGCCAGACAGACAGATGACAGACAGACACAAAGTATCCACAAAGTAGGGGAGACATAATAAGTAATAACAAGAAGTGACCAAATCTTTAACTATGGCAGTAGATGAACAAGCAGTGAAACAACTGTAGACAAGAAGTGAACAAACCTCCAACTCGGCAGATGAACAAATAGAATAGTGAAACAAATGTAGACATTAAGTAACAAGAGGTCTAAGAGGGCCTGTATCGCTCTACTGGCTATATGGTGTCCATGGTGGGGTTGGTAGGATGGGGTGGGGGCAGGAATAGAAGGATTGTTCGTCAGATATGGCAGTATCTAACTAGTTTTTTATAAAGTGTCTTCAATTACCATGATATAGGGGGAGGGTTGTATTTGGCTCAAGTTTGGCTAGCTTTAAAACAAATAAAACTTTCGTCAATATAAACACTCAAACCAAGTTTGACATGTGACCCAGGGATGGGGGAAAATTTGACCCCAGGGTCCCCATTTGAACAAACTTGGTAGAGGACCATAAGCTGGTTGTTAATACAAAATATAAAAACGTTGGCTCTTGTAATTTCAGAGAAGATTTTTTAAGTTTTTCCCTATGTAACTTTATGTAAAACATGTGACCCCTGGGGTGTGGCCAAATTTGAGCCAAGGGTCACCATTCAAACAAACTTGGTAGAGGACTATAAGCTGAGTGTAAATACAACATATTTTTAAGTGTTTCCCTATATCAGTCTATGTAAAACTGTGACCCCATGGGGCAGAGCCAAATTTGACCCCAGGGTCACAATTTGAACAAACTTGATAGAGGACAATAAGCTGATGGTAAATAAAAAATATATTAAACCGTTGGCTCTTATAGTTTCAGAGAAAAAGATTTTTGAAGTTTTTCCCTATATAAGTCTATATAAAACTGTGACCCCTGAGGCGGGGCCAAACTGTGTAGAGGATCCATCAGCTGATAATAAATAAAAAAATATTAAACCTTTATCTCTTGTAGTTTCAGAAGAAGATTTTTGACAATATGTATAACTCTATATAAAACTGATACAACAAGGGCCCCTAAGCTCCCAATTAAAGAAAAAAGAACCAAGGTTTCTTACGAGAAAAAAAAATAAAAAAATTGAACCCATGAACCAAGGTTATGGAAAAAAAATGCCTCCAGTGAGATTTGAACCCACGACCTCTGGGGTTTTCAGTGTACATTACCAAATATTGAAAAAGGGCCATAACTCCGGTATTACTGGTTCGATCTGACTGGTTTTCAAGCTCGTCCGAGCTTTCATTGATATCAACAAACTGGCCAAGTTTGTGGAAGATCGAATATAAAATGAAGGCACCTTCAATGTTCCGAAGATGGCTGAAAATGGCTTTTTTTCAATAATTCAATGGCACATAACTGAGGTGTTCCTGGTCCAATATAGCTGGTTTTCAAACTTGTCCGAGCTTTCATTGATATTAACCATCAGGTAAAGTTTGGTAAAGATCAAACAAAAAATGATGGCTCTAGAGCTAACAAACCAGAAGTGGACAAACCTCCAACTCTGACAGGAGATGAACAAATTAATAGAATAGTGTAACAAGTAGACATTAAATAACAAACCTGAAGTATTGGACAAACCTCCAACTCTGGCAGTAGATGAACAAATAGGATAGTGAAACAAAAGTAGACATTAAGTAACAAACCAGAAGTGGACAAACCTCCAACTCTGGCTGTAGATCAAAAAATAGAATAGTGAAATAAAATGCAGACAAATGCAGACATTAAGTAACAAACCAGAAGTGGACAAACCTCCAACACTGGCAGTAGATGAACAAATAGGATAGTAAAACAAGAGTAGACATTAAATAACAAACCAGAAGTGTACAAACCTCCATTTCTGGCTGTAGATCAAAAAATAGAATAGTCTAATAAAATGCAGACAAATGCAGACATTACTTAACAAACCAAAAGTGGACAAACTTCCAACTCTGGCAGTAGATAAAAAAAATAGGATAGTGAAACAAATGTAGACATTAAGTAACAAACCAGAATTGGACAAACCTCCAACTTTGGCAGTAGATGATCAAAAAATAGAATAGTGAAATAAAATGCAGACAAATGCAGACATTAAGTAACAAACCAGAAGTGGACAAACCCCAAACACTGGCAGTAGATGAACAAATAGGATAGTGAAACAAATGTAGACATTAAATAACAAACCAGAAGTGAACAAACCTCCAACTCCGGCTGTAGATCAAAAAATAGAATAGTCTAATAAAATGCAGACAAATGCAGACATAATTACTTAACAAACCAGAAGTGGACAAACTTCCAAATATGGCATTAGATAAAAAAATATAATAGTGACACAAATGTAGACATTTAAGTAACCAACAAGAAGTGGAAAAACCTCCAACTCTGGCAGTAGATGAACGCATAGGATAGTGAAACAAATTTAAGTAATGAACTGTATACATAAGTTATGAACAAGGAGTGAACAAACCTCCAACTCTGGCAGTAGATGGAACAAATAGGATAGTGAAACAAATGTAGACATTAAATATTAAACCAGAAGTGGATAAACTTCCAACTCTGGCAGTAGATGAATGCATAGGATAGTGAAACAAATGTAGACATTAAGTAACAAACCAAAAGTGGACAAACATTCAACTCTGGCAGCATATGAACATATAGTGAAACAAATGCAGATGTAAGTAATGAACGAGAAGTGAACAAACCTCCAACTCTGCCAGCAGATGCTGAATATCTGGCAAATTAATCAATTTGTTACTTTTCAACATCTTCTTTAACTTCCCACATCTGTAAACAGAAATATAAATGTTGACCAACATACTTAAGTACATTGTACATTCTTAGCAACTTTAAGGAGGTTGGCTGGGAAAGTACGTAGTAATGAGATTTTTTTTAAACTCATATTTAAAGCTTCTTTGGTATAATTTAGATTCAAAATTATCAAAAAAAGGCTAGGTCACCACACTTTTTCCCCACTAGACGTCATGGAAGAAGGCACATATTTCTAACTTCAAAATTTCACTAAAAAGAGGAAAAATATAGTCATTGAACATTTTCACAATTGTTTTCATAACAATATGTTTATTGAAAAACAACAATTAATTTTCGATTGCATATATACATATCTTTCAAACCATACAAAAACAGTTGTAATCCTCATTCGTCTTTTTTACTTTAAAAAGCAAACATATATGGACCGTACCCCACCCACTTTTTTTTACCGAAAAAAATTAATTCAAGATAACAAATTATGTTATAATAATCAACTTTTTTTAAAACTTGTATATGTCAAGGTCCTATGACATTTCTTTCAAAACAAGTAAAAAAATATATAGGGTCACCAGGCTTCTTTTCAATGTAAAATACTGTACACACAATATTGATTTGGAGATCGTAAATAAAATTAGCTCAGTATCTACTTTTATATATGTATTCCACTACTGAAAAACAAAAATCTGATTTATTCTATAGCAAAAGGATAAATTCTACTCAGAGCTACCCATACTCCCTATTTTGTTGACAAAACAAAATGATCACAAATGACGGAAAAAATATGGAAAAAGAAAATTGCTTAAAATTTGGTATGTTACCATCTTAAGTCCTACATTATATCCATATCTACTAGAATGGAAAAAATAAAACAATTCTGTTGTCAAAGAAAACTATGATTTAAAAAATAAAATGTTTAGACTTGAAGATGTCAAAACTTGCCCAGCCAACATCCTTAAAATCTTATATTTAAGTTTTACTTAAGGAAAACGTGTTTTGCCAAACCAAAATTTCTTTAAGTAAAAACTTAAATTTAAGTAAAATACAGTGCTTTGGGGGGTATAGAATCACTTGGGTTAAACGTCTAATTTTATAAACGAAAGGAAAATGTTTATTTAATTTCTGATTTAGATTTACCCATTTAGTTGTATGATAGCAAAATTTCTAAAATTATTGTCCTGAAACTGTGATTTTTTAATAGGCGTTTTTTGCACCAATATTTACATAATTTCATTTTATCCTTAAAAGTGCCAAACTTCAACAAGTTACCTTAATTGATGATTGCATTTTGACTTTTGTCTCTAACATTTGTTAAAACAGCAAATATTTATTTCTGAGTTTATTGTGAAGGTATGAATTTTTCGTTTAAAAAACACACTTCATTCAGGTAGTATAGAATCATTTTTTCTGAGAGGTGTTGCACGTAGTGTTATATTTTGCATGGAAAAATGTCCCAAATAATTTCACCGTTGAATAAATGTATGCTTATAATATGATATATGTTCAAGCCTGGAAAGTTTTAAAATAATCTAAAATATATGAGCTGAGAAAATTGAATTTAAACAGGAAATGATTCTTTACTACCAATGATTCTATACACCCCAAAGCACTGTACTTAAATTTCTAAGTCAGCTTAGGAGGTGACTAACCACTAACTTAGTGACAAAGTAAACAGAAAAACATAACAATACATTTTTAAAACATGATAAAATTAAAACATAATGCAATTTGAATGAACAAATCATCACTTTTCTATCATTTGGCATCAATTTTACATGAATATTTTGCTTTTCTAGAGTTTTATTCAAGGATTGTTTTCAAAATTACAATGGAACTTGGAAGTCCCATGGCATAGACAATCGTTTTCTTCTATTTACTTCAACATGTTTCACGACACAAGTCCATGTACCATATCTACAAACGAAATACATGACCACAAATATATCTTCAACATTACTAAATACATAAAACATTGGTAAAACACAGTTAAAATGCTTTATTTTATCAAAAATGATGAACAGAAAAGAAAGTGTTACCATGCTTTTGTAGTGATGTGGTTGCTATGATATCATCTGCAAGCATCTGGGTGATCATGTTTTTTGCGACTGGTTCCATGAAAACTGCATGTACTAATGCGTATACTGATCGCAGAATAGATAAAATCACAGTCAATATTTAAGTTTTTTAAGTTTTTTACTTGCTTAGTTAAGTTTTTAATTAGAAACTTAATTTCTGTTGGTGAAACACATTTCAGCTAAGTTTTACTTAGTGACTTAATTAAGTAAGTTTTTAAGTATTTATGTAAATCTTAAATATCATGGACCATCAAATTTAAGAATGTGTGTCACAGTAGACACTATATAATGGAGTTTACATTCCACAAAAGCAACATCACTGCTGGGTACCGAAAAAAAATATAACAGTTAATTCACTAATTATATTTACCTTCATATTCATCAAGTTCTATGTTCCAGTGGGACAACCAGTAGCCTACCTCCCATGCAATTACTCTATCTTGACTACACATGTTAAAGAAAATATGGAAAGCCAAATTAACATAAACTCAATTAATTGAACCTCTCTTTGAACAGTTTTTTAAAGATAGGTCTAATTCAGTTGAAGAGAGGTTCAATTCAATTAAAGATAAAGTCAATGATTCAATTGAAGGGAGGTCTAATTCAATTCATTGGAGGGAGGTCTAATTCAGTATTGGAATTGAACATCTCTTAAATTGAATTAGACCTCTCTTCAATTGAATTAGACCTCTTTTCAATTGATTTGAACATATCTTCAATTGAATTAGACCTCTCTTCAATTACACCTGAATTGAACCTCGGTCTAATTCAACTGAAGAGAGGTTCAATTCAATTGAAAAGAGGTCTAATTCAATTGTAGAGGGGTTCAATTCAATTGAAGAGAGGTCTAATTCGATTGAAGAGAGGTCTAATTCATTGGAAGAGAGATTCCATTCAACTGAAGAGAAGTTCAGTTCCAATACTGAATTAGACCTCTCTTCAACTGAATTAGACCTCTCTTCAATTGAATTGAACCTCTCTTCAAGTGAATTAGGCCGAGATCTAATGCCAAATTAACACAAACTCAATTAATTGAACCTAAGGTCTAATTCAATTCAATTGAAGAGAGGTTCAATTCAATTGAAGAGAGGTTCAATTCAATCGAAGAGAGGTACAATTCAATTGAAGAGAGGTACAATTCAATTGAAGAAGGATACACTTCAGCATAATTAAACCTCTCTTCAACTGAATTAGACCTCTCTTCAATTGAATTAGACCTCTCTTCAAATGAACTAAACCTATCTTCATTTGAATCATTGAAATCCGGCCAGGGGTTCAGGAGAACTTAGTCTAAACAAAGTGTGCACTAAAACCTTTAAAGGGCCATAACTCCGCCAGATATGCACAACTAGGTCCGGTACTAATCATCCCTAAAAAGTTTCGTTAACATCTGGCCAAACGAATGCCCTATCTTAATGAGGTTAAATAAATCAAGGGCCATAAATCCGGTGTTACTAATCCGATTAGACAAGATTGGTAAAGATCGGATGAAAAATGAAGGCCCGTCTTAAAGAGGCAACATACAGCATTTTTAACTAAATCAAGGACTTACTCCAGTGTTACTGGTCCGATCTGGCTGGTTTTCGAACTTGTCCTAGCTTTCATTGATATTAACAACATTTTAAAGTATGATAAGGATTGGATGAAAAATTAAAGCCTATCGTCTTAACGAGGCAAAATACAGCCTTTTTAACTAAATCAAGGGACATAACTACACTGTTACTCGTCCGATCTGGCTGGTTTTCAAAGTATTAACAATTTGGTAAAGTTGGTAAAGATCGGATGAAAATTGAAAGCCATATCGCCTTAACGACACAAAAGTTAACGACGGACAACGGACGGACGGACGGACGGACGGACGACGGTCAACTCGGTATTCCATAAGCTCTGCTGGCCTTCAGCCACAGAGTTAAAATCTATATTTTTATCATGAAACTAATTATGGAAATCTTAAAGAGATACTGTCTAACATGCGCATACCAACACGGACAGAAATGTTAAGTAGACTTAAAGGGGACAATGTCCGTAACTTTCAGCTTTTAAAACACAAAATAATTACGTTGACAAACATAACATATCAACCATTATTGAATAGTTACTAAATAAAACCAAGATTGTTTGACGAAATTCAATAGCGTTACAAAAAAAAAGTACCGCTTCGTGGGGTTGAAGTCGTAACCCACACTAAAATTACACAGTTATTTAGCTATACTCAATATCTGCTAACTTACGGTCAGTGTCCCTTTAAGTGAATGTCTAATTTTAAAAGTCCTGGCTTAAGTGGCTTTACCGCGGAATTTTACAAGTTTTTCTGGCGAGATATCGATCACTTTGTCGTAAGATCTATTAATGAAAGTTTTAATAGAGTTGCGCTATCCATCTCTCAGAAACAAGGGCTTATTATTTGTATACCGAAAGGAAATAAAGATAAACAACGTGACCAATCTCACTTGTAAGTGTTGCATATACATTAGATTCGACAAGTATAGAGCACTGAGACTAAAAAAAAGTTTTACCATTGATTATCAATGAGGATCAAACTGGCTTCATTACGGGTAGATGCATGGGGAAATACTAGACTATTATATGATTTAATGTGCTATAAAGAAACATACAACATTCCAGGACTATTATTACTCATTGACTTTGAAAGGGCATTTGAATCAGTTGCCTGGACATTTATTTTAGAAGTCCTTAACTATTTTAACTTTGTGTTTTCTTTTACAGAATGGGTAGACGTTTTGTATACAAACACAGACTTACACAGACTTGTGTATTTCAGTAAATGGCCATCTCTCAGAATCGTTTAGTCTTCAGAGAGGTTGCCGACAAGGCGATCCGCTGTCACCGTATATCGTTATTCTCTGTGCATAAATACTGTCTGTTCTTATCAGAAATAAGCACAGATCATTTGATATCACAATATGCAGATGATACATCTTTAATGTTAGATGGTTCAGAGAACTCCGTAATGTGTTAAAATTTGTATGCAGAAATGTCTGGCCTTAATATTAATATGGATAAAACTAAAGCCATATAGATAGTTTCAATGGAGAAAAAAACACTAAAATATGTGAAGACCATAAATTATCATGAGAAAACGAATATTTATAGTGTTGCGTATAACAGTTTCTGTTGTTCTCGAAACAATGCTAGACATTAACTATGAAGAAAAAGTATTGAACGCAATTTTTATTTTATTTTAATAGTCTAAAAGAATACAAATACCTATTGGAAAAAATACAGTAATAAAGAGCTTAGCTATGTTTAAAGTAAAGCAGAATATGAAGGAATAGTGGCATCAGTCAGAAGTTAAATTTAATAATAAATAATAATAATAATAATAATACATTTAATTTCCCCAATTTCTCGAGCAATCAATAGTTCAACTCCTATAATATAGGAATAATACTTAATACTATCCAACAAAACTGCAACAGAGTTATCAAGAACATGGATAAATGATTTGCATATTACACAAAATATATATTGATCAGAATTATTTCATCTACCTTTCAAATCAACACAAGACTCAAATCTGCAATGGTTGCAATTTAGAATAAATCATAAAAATTTGAGAACATGCTATTTACTTAAAACAAGAGGTGAAAGAGGGCCTGTATCTCTCCACTGGCTGTAACTGTGTCCTTCCGTGATTGGTTGGGGTAGGGTGGTGGCCGGGGATGGAATGGCGTGTCATATGGGGCAGTATAAAACTCTTCTTTTTTTAATAATTTTGTCCACACTGTCTTCAATATCCAAGATAACTGCATTTTCGATAATTCAAGGAGTTGGTTGAAGAACCTGTCCGAGATAATATGATACTTTGTAAGTCTGGTTAAGATCGGATAAAAAATGAAGGCGCTAGAGTGCCCACAAGGCAAAACTATGCATTTGTTGCCAATTCAAGGTCAGATAACTCCGCTATTAGGATATAATCTGACTGGTTCAAGAACTCGTCGTCCGAGATCGTATACCTATATATATCTACTGTGGAAGTTTGGTTAAGATCAGATGACAAATGGAGGTACTAGAGTGCACAAGGAAAAACTATGCATGTCTGCTAATTCAATGGCAGATAACTCATCTATTTGTGATCAAATCTGACTGGTTTAACAACTCGTCTGAGATATTATGCATATATAACTACCACGTAATAAACCTTAGAACGACATACACACACACGGTTAAGATCAGATGAAAAAAGGAGGAGCTACAGTGATCGCATGGCAAAATATATAAAAGTATTTTTGTAATTTCAAGGGCAGATAACTCAATTAATATCAGTCGAATATGACTGGTTCAAGAACTGTTCGAGACATTGTGCATATATAACGTCTGTGTAAGTTTAGTGAAGATTGCATGCAAAATGGAGGAGCGACAGTGCCCTTATGGCAAAATTATCCATGTTTGCAACTTCAAGGGCAGATAATTCAGCTTAGCGATCGAATCTGGCTGGTTAAAAACATCGTCTGAGATCTCATGATATACTAATATAACTACTGTGTAAGTTTGGTGACGATTAGATGGAAAATGGAGGAGCTACAGTGCCCACAAAACAAAATGCATTTTTGCCAATTCAAGGGTAGATAATTCAGCTATTATCAACTGAATCTGGCTGGTTCAAGAACTCATCCGAGATTGTATGTATATATAACTACTTTGTAAGATTGATTCAGATCAGATGAGAAATGGAGGGGCACAAGGCAAAATTAAGCATTTTTGATAATTCAAGGGGAGATAACTCAGCCAATAGCGATCAAGTCTGGCTGGTTCAAGAACTCGTTTGAGATATTATGGATCTACAACTACTGTGTAAGTTTGATTCAGATCAGGTGACAAATGGAGGGCTAGAGTGCACACAAGGCAAAATTATGCATTTTTGCAAATTCAAGGGCAGGTAACTCAGCTGTTAGCGATCGAATCTGGCTGGTTCAGGAACTCATCCGAGATCTTAAAGATATATAACTACTGTATAAGTCTGGGTAAATATCGGATGAAAAATGTAGGGGCTAGAGTGCCCATAAGGCAAAAGTTAATGACGGACGGACGGACGGACGACGGACAACACAGCATCCTATAAGGTTGACTGGCTTACAGACAGTAAAGCTACAATAATTAATTAAAAAAATAGCCTGCAGTCGGATTTGAACACACGAATCCCAGGTTCCCAATATGGCATACTGCATATTTAAGAAAAATCAAGGGCCATAAGTCTGGTGTTACTGGTCCGATTTAGCTGGTTTTCAAACTTGTTCAACCTTTCATAGATGTTTAACAATCTGACAAAATGTGATAAAGATAAAATATAGGAAGATGCGGCAGTGTTCACAGGGCAGAATATGTTTTTTTCCACCAAACAAGGGCTATAACTCTGGTGTTACTACACCGATCTGTGTGACGTTCGAACTTGTCCGAGCTTCCATTGATATAAAGACACTGACAAAGATTGGTAAAGAATCAAATAATAAATGAAGTTGCTGGAGTGTTCACAAGGCAGAAAATGACATGTTTCAGCAAAATAAGGATCATAACTTACTTACTGTTACCAATCCGATCCGGCTGGTTTTCGAAAGTGTCTGAGCTTTCATTAATATTAACAATCTATGCAAGTTTGGTGATGATCAAATAATAAATAAAGGTGCTAAAGTGTTCATAAGGCAAAAAATGGCATTTTTCGGAAATTCAAGGGCCATAACGCTGGTGTTACTGATCCGATTTGGCAGGTTTTCGAACTGGTCCGAGCTTGCATTGATATTAACAATATGGGCAAGAGGTATTACTATTTGCTTATGCATAAAACAATTCATTCACTGATATTTACATAATGGCAGAAAGGTAAAATCGTGTATTTATACTCACATTTTTTTAGAGAAACGCACTGAAGGAATCAGATTGTGAAAGTGCAACTTTTATTAAATGTGAAAATCAAAAGGTTGGGAAAATGGAAACACGTCGTTCTCGGAACAAACAGAACTCCATTTGACTTACTTAATGCGTCACTTAACACTGGAACCCATCCGGCGATTATCCATGCATGTTTGGCGGTCTTGTTCAGACTACCACTTAGAGCACTGTCATTGTCACTCACTGCATATGCTTCTTCCTTCTTCAACATTTGTTCTTGGTCATTGTAGGGGTGTATGTACATAGATAGGTTTATAAGCGCGTTGCTACTGTCTCGCCGCAGAGCTAGCTTTTATGGTAATATCAGTAGAGCGCCCGCTTCACATGCAATCGTTCCGAGTTCAAATCCCGTTGAGTGTACTAGTTTTTCCACGTCCGTTTACATTTGTGCAGTTACCAGGATATTTACTGTTGGAGGCTGTTTAGTTGAGGTATCTAGGGACCTGACTTGTGTGATATTTGTAGGGTGACAAACATCAATTAAAGAATGGAGGTATGTAGTAGGACTCAGTTGAGGTGTATGTAAATACATGTAGATAGGTTTATTTAAGCGCGTTACTAGTCTCGCCGCAGAGCTAACTTGTATGGTGATACCCGTTGAGCACCCGGTTCACATGCAATCGATTTGAGTTCAAACTCCGCTGAGTGTACTAGTTTTTCCTCGCAGTCACAAGTCCAAATTAACGAAAATATTACTATAGTTTTAATATACGACCTTTAGTCAAAAAATGTAATTAATTGATATACTTTTTAAAGAAAATACGAGGAGCGCTAAAAACCTCGACTTTCGCTCACACCTCGCGTGTATAATCTATTTGTATAAAGAATATTCAGATGTCTCTGTTAATTACTGCCATTTCTCTTTATCATTGTGTTTTAAAGGCCTGTGCCTCTCTGCAAACTTTATTACATTATGTACGTTCATATTTATGCTCTGTGCGAACTTTAATATATACTTTCACTGTCCGTCCGTCACACTTTAACCTGCAACTTAACCTTGGCCATAATTTGAAAGGTATTTGACCAATGTTCCTACAACTTTATACACATCTTTATGCTACCTCAAGGAATGTCGTTACACATGTCCAATAAATCTGACTTTCATTTTGGCAGTATGATCCTTTTCATAAAATGTTAACCTCCAAAATAGCCAAGCTCATAACTGGCCATAACTTAAAATGTATTTCGCCTATGTTCTCAAAACGTTACACACATATTCATCTAACCCCAAGGAAATCCTGCTAAAATGAGTGGCGGTGACATGGTTGGTATTGAGAACGCTGGGAATGAGCTCGTTGCCCTCTACAGTGCAGTTTTAAACGTTGTTTTATTTATATTCATATATAAAAAAATTAGTTTTAGCCGGATTGCGTAGCAAATCCAGGCTTATAGTTTGGCGACGTTTGCCTATATATCCATCTGTCTGTCCGTCTGTGCGTTTTGATGTTTTGATTAAAATGTTTGGTTAAAGTTTTATTTTTTTCCTCATTTCTCAAAAACGAACAGTCGGAAAGCTTTGAAACTTGGCACACAATGTTATGTGGCAAGAACCATAACTCTGTCATGTATTTTACCTGAATAACCCCCATTTTTTTACTTAGATTATACTCAATATAAAGTGCAGTTATTCGAAGAAGAATTGTTCTCTGACAAACCAACAGCTAGATAGCTTACTTGCAGCAGGGCTTTATATGACATTTTTAATTATCAGCCCAGCTTGCAGTTAAAATAAATTGAATAAATTTAAAAACACATGGATGTCTTATGTGTTCATACAATGGACAAATTAAAGTAAAATGATGTTCATCTTCTTAGTCGGTACTATTACACAATGTCCAATATCTTTGATTTCTATCAGTTATATTATGAGTATATCTTCCAGTTTCAATTCTAAGACTATGAGAGGATAGTCTTAACCTCGACATGGCAGCTCCTAATTTCGATGGCAATATATCCAAATAAATATCATATGAAACTAGGTCTTAAAATGGCTATACATACATAACATACGATTATTTTTTTTAACAATGATAAGTATTGGAGTAAGGTGATCGATTCAAATAACATTGTAATATCTACTTTCTTTACAAAACATAATGAGAGATTGGAAAAAAAGGAGTGAGTAATTGGGAAAATACTGTTAAAATCATTTTTATTGCGGCTACACTTACACACACATCTGTCCGTTCTCAGTAACGTAACTGGTACAAGCGTGCGTGCGTACGTGCGTGTGTGCTATACGATTGCTGTAGTTAAAAGACAACTGCAAATTTAATAAAATGACGCAGATTAGTAGCAGAAATTTGTGAAAATATGTAAAATACGTGAGCTCCACGGTAGACGTGTCTATTGGAAATACATTCTAAAGGAAAACACATATTAAGGTTATAGTAAATAAAACGTATAACCTCGCAGCCGATGTTTGTAGTTTCCAGTTTATATTTTATTTGACGCAGTTACCGCCCTTACATAGGAAAACTCCATTTTTCTTTAATTTATGAACAATGTAGGAGCTGTTCAATACCAATTAAAGGTTTGTAATAAAAGTTTGGATATTTATTTCCGTGTATGATTTAATAATTGCAATTGCTTTAGTCAAAAAGTTGCATGTTGTCATATTTTTTGAGATAAATTGTGTTAATTGATGCAAGCTTACGATGATCACGACAAAGAAACTGGGTCACCAAGTGTGGTTATCGATTGTATTTTAATCATAAATGAAATTATGCACAGTACAAAAGTAAAACTGTGATGTAGGCCAATTGGTTTTGAGTGACAGTCGTTTTAAATAAAAAATCAAGCTGCACTTGCATCAAGATTGAAAATAGCTCTGACATCCGAATATATCCCGGTTATGGGTTTTCGACGGCGTCAACATTCTCTATCTGATCTGTATCAGTAAAGTACGTCGAATTAAGCAGTACTGGCTTATATCAGGGACTCATATACAATATATGTAATATAGACGGGTCCTGCTTATATTCATCGGGGTGGCGTGCGCATGTAGTTTTACTTGCAATGTTTTGTTGTTAGTGCTGCTCTAAGCTAATATGTAATAGGTTAAACCTATAAGGCGATCACAGCTCATGTTTGATTGTGCGGAATGTGCAGGTCTACCTGTAAGTTACTTATGAATCGTGACATACCACAGCCACTCCCCACCACACACACACACACACACACCCTCAAAATAAAGAGAAAGGAAAAGAAAAAAGAACACATTTTCAGTTCAACCCCCAGACAGATATGTCATGTAACGAAACTCGGCTCGGAATGCTTCTGTATCTAGTCATGATCCAGTCCAGATCAACAACGGCTGGATCACCATCCTTCAAATCAACAAATGTGCAGCCAGACCTGGACTCAACCCAGGGACCTTTTCATTCTTTCGACCTTCGGACTGCCTTTCCGATACTCTAGCAACTGAACTAATTGGTCGGTTACTGCATCAATCTTTCTGTTAGATATATACATAAACCGTGATGCGTATACTTTCTTTTTGAACTACAGTATCCAGCTTCCTTACGGATCCCTACCAATCTTTTAACATAACAATGTTTCAACATTATGTAATTATGGAAAAAAAGATATATATATATATATGATTTAAGCTTTTTTTTCCGAATATGCGTTTTCTAACTGTGTTTAATTGATTCATAAGTTTTGTCTAAGTAATTGATAGAGTTGGTTAATTTATTTAAATTAACCAACGAAACCATACTCCATTTGTTTTGTAGCATGTCCATTTCAGCTCCCTGTCATACTCTAACTTCCAATTACTGGTAGTTGTGGTACACTATTTATTCTCACAGGTGTTATTTTCAATTAAATGATTTACACCAAAGGGAATTGTGAGTGACCATGCTACAATCATTAGTGACAATCACATGACAATCACATGACAATAACAGTACAGTATGACACAAAAGACAGGTGCCCTATATAAGCAATGCATAGTAATATAACATAAAAGTAACATGGGTTACAAAAGCAAAACAGTTTTCCACATGCCTCCTTTGCAATCATAAGTACTGGAAACCAGGAATATGGTATATCAAGTTCTCGTCAGGTTTTCAATTAGTGGTTACATAGAACATTAAACTGGTTTCATGTTGTTATTGTGTTCACTGCATGAGTATCTGTTACAACTTAAAAACAGTACCAAATCGGGCAAAATTGTCGGTCTCAATATCAAGTCTGCCTTACTAGAACGTCCATGGCCAGGATAGCAAAGCCATTGTGTCTAAAACTATCTATCCTCTCACTGCTGTGGGTTCAAATCCCACTTGGAGCTCGACTTGTCAAGTGACAAAGTTGATTCTTACGGATGGTATATACATTTATAGGTATTACATGAAATTTTACTTCCTGTCAAAAAACAGTATTATTACTTTTAGTATAGACTGTACATTAACTGGTAAATTACTGTACAAGGGCTAGCGTGGTGCAGTCGGTAGCGCGGCAGATTTGTAACCGGAGGCCCCTGGTTCAATCCCCCATGGTGCCACTGAGTTTTGTCGGTGTGTTCTTGGGCAAGACACTTTCACTTAGCCTCATCCGTCTGATGGGGACATAAACCGGGTGGTCCCGTGTATCGGTCTATCCTCCAAGCACGTTAAAGAACCATAGGAATCTATTCAATAATAAGAGTAGGGCACGGTTCTTGGATTCCTTTGTATCCCTTCCCTCTCTCTGGGACGGCTCTAAATAACATATACTGTGTTGATGAGCCGTTAAACTGCATTCAGTTCAATTCAGTTGTACATTAACTAGTAAATTACTGTACATTAACTAGTAAATTACTGTACATTAACTAGTAAATTACTGTACATTAACTAGTAAATTACTGTACATTAACTAGTAAATACTACTGAAAAGAACACAGTAACACAGTGTAGGTTATATAGAGCCGCCCCAGAGATAGGTGTAGGATACATAGGAATCCGGGAACCGTGCCCTACTCTTATTATCGAATAGATTCCTATGGTATGCTCGGAGGATAGACCGATACACGGGACCGCCCGGTTTACGTCCCCATCCGACGGACGAGGCTAAGGGAAAGTGTCTTGCCCAAGAACACACCGACGAAACTCAGTGGCACCACGGAGGATTGAACCCGGGGCCTCCGTTTACAAATCCACCGCGCTACCGACTGCGCCACGCCAGCCCTCTACTATTGAAAAGAAACACACATGTACTAACTAAGTGTGTAAAACTCTTTAGAAATAACTAACAAACTTAAATTCAAGATATTATTTATTGTTTTTTCAGGAACTAAGCTTCTTCTATTTAGAATCCAGTTCATATAAAGGAAGAAGAAAGAAAAGAACAAATAGCAAAATATATGCCCTTTCCACAGAATGCCAGCAAGTGTGAAAAGGGAAAAGTTTATTTTTTTCTACATGTTTACTGATGCGAAAGAAAAAAGAAGTGCATTAAATATATTGCAGTTTTACGTACATGGACAAGTTAAAGGACCCCTTGATTATTGATAATGTACAAGCTTCATGACTACATTTTTGGGTCACTAAATGCACCCCATAACTTGGATTCCATACCATTTACACAAATAATTAGTATGGATGGATGCAGTTAACTTACACAATGCAAGGCAGTTATAAATATATGTGTGAACAAAAATATAACAATGTGACTATGGCAACACCAGCTGACAGCAGGACAATACAGGACCACGGCACGGCATCATCAAACAATGGCGCAGCAAGATTTGATGATCCTATGTGTCTAACTATTAAGCAAGAAATTGAGGAGGCTCCTTGTGAACCCATAGACTTTAGAATAAATGGGATACCAGTAGATCAAATAGCATTTATTGATACGGGCAAAAAGCATAACATGGTAAATGACAAAATATTAACTAAGATGGAAGACAAGGTTCCGAATATTGAAATATCACATAGGGTCCTGAATAAAAAAACAAATACCGAAAATGATAAAGACCCTAAAACTGACAAAATATCGAAACACATAAGTCCAAAAATTGATGCTGAAGAACAGGCAATGATGAGTGAAATCCTAGTGGACACATTCCCAGAGAGTAAATCATCCAAAAGTGACTTCATCCATGAGTCTATTGAAAACGATGATGCAATGTTTGATAATCCTTCTGAAGACGGAACCCAAGTTGAGGCTGAACTTAATTTACTTACACCTTCAATGGATGAACATGATCAAGGTATCGGAGAAAGTGAAGAAGCACTTTTTATGATGGGACACTTTAAAGGAGATGGTCAGTTCAAGCCACTGGTGGATAGTCCAGATACACCAAAAAAGAAAAAATACATATGCAAAACTTGCGGAAAGGGATTCGCACAACATTCTCATCGCAGATCACATATGAACATACATACCGGAGAGAAGCCCTATGTCTGTAAGGAATGTGGTAGGGCTTTTTCACAATCATCTCACCTCAGGACACACATCTTTTTACACACTGGGGCCAAACCCTACACATGTGAAATCTGTAATAAAGGATTCCGAGCATCTTCCGAAATCACCCGGCACATGCGCTTACACACGGGAGAAAAACCTTTTTCGTGCAAGTTTTGTGATAAGTTATTCACTCAGTCCTCGCATCTTACCACCCACATGCGTCTTCACACGGGAGAACGACCACTCTCGTGCACAATCTGTGGGCGTGGTTTCACCACATCGTCAAATCTCACCGTTCATATGCGGTTACACACCGTGGAGCGTCCCTACAACTGCAATATTTGCTGCAGGAAGTTTTCGCAGTCCTGTAATCTGAAGCGTCACATGACGTTACACACGGCACCAAAACCCGGACAGTTTGAATCGGCATCCAATATACCACTGGAAACATGCACACCGGACTCTGTCATGGATTTAATGGATAATTAAAGATCTGACAGTGACTTTCCTTTTTTGTTGTATTATTTAACTCTTTAACATCGTAGGAACATTTCACGATAGTCTCAGCAAAAAACACATATTTTAATCTGATATAAAATTCTATGTAAAAACAATTATTATATGCAGAACGTAGATACATTTGACTACATGCTGGTCACAGGGAAATGAGGTGAATCTGAATTGAATAGTTGCAAAACTACATGTATTACCAAATAATTGACTTACATGTATACAGGGTCCCTGGGACCTGGGGATTAATTCACTTGCTCACACTTTTCTACATCACTAAATAAAATCTTATTCTCGTTTTTTCTACAGATACTGCAATGTGTGACTTCTCAGATTCTATCTCTTACGTTTTGATCTGGATTTAAATAAACATACAATTTTATGAAATAAAATGGCATGGCCATAGAACTTTAAGTCTTCATATGGGCATATGGTTGGAAATTCTTACAGAAACATGCACACCAGACTCAGTTATGGATTTAATGGATAATTCAACCTTTACCCAGTTTTAAAATGCGCACATGGTTGGACATTCTAATGGTTTTCTGTGGTAACATATTATAAATTCATGACACTGATGTTGAGTAAACTAATAAACATTTTCCTATAAAAGAGACACACTTGCATTTTTTTCAGAAAAATTATTGTGAATGCAAGAATATTTCCATGGTGTTATGGTGAATATTAAATCCGATAGAGGCATTCTGCATTTAGTTTATTTCATTTCAAATTAATGGATTTCCATAAAGAGAAATGTGTTTGTTTGTATGGTGTTTTACGTCATTTTCAATACATGTCGGGTTATATATTACCTATAATTTGTTTTGTGTGGTGATGCACCCACTTTTCCTGGACAGAACCGGTACTGTACACCTCCTGCCATCTGTAAGAATTGACACTTCCTCACTCACAAGTCAAGCTCCCAGTGGGATTCGAACCCGCAGCGGTGAGAGGCAAGAAGGTTTACAACTCAAAATCGTTAAGGATTATGTCCCCTTTTATGGAATCCTATTAAAGGTGCATTAACAAAAGAAAAAAATGAGAGCTCAAAAAATCCTGAATATTTTATATGTAACTTGCAGTTTAATATGTTTACACTTTTATCTAGACTGTGCTATACTTGAATAATAAATACTAACTTGATAAATGTGTTTATTGATCCATACTCAGTTTATGCCATACTCAAGGTATTAACTAATTCACATATTTATCAAGTATGTATTTATAATTCAAGGGTAGCACTGCCTAGAAAAATGAGTAAACATATTATACTGAAAGTGTTATGCAAAAATATTATATTATTTAAATTCTAGTTTTTATCTTTTCCAAATGAAATCTCAATGGGAGTAAACAAAAGGGGACACAACCCTTAACCACTCGGCCATGGAGACGCGTCCCATTAAGAGAAATAAATAGAGCCAACATCCAAATTACTATGAAATAAATTGATCACGTTTTATTCTTATTTTACACCCGCAAGATGTACATGAATATATAGCCACTTATCGATATTAATAACTGAGGCAATTTAACTCGTTAGTAGAAAATATTATGCAATTTAAATGTTGTTATTACTTCATCTACTGTTTTAACTTGATTATGAGGGGCATTCAAAAAGTTTTGAGACTGACTTCATAAAATAAACATAACATGTTTATGGACAAATATTACATTTTAATCCTTCAAAGTATTCGCCCTTAACAAGAATACACTTTTTTAAGCGAGATATCCATGACCGAAAAGCGCAGAGTAGTCTCCCCTTGGTATACCCTTCAGGCACTGATGTACTACACTGCCAACGGAGCTTCTCGAGTTATAAAGACGTCCAGCGAGCATCTTTTTCAGCTTTGGAAACAGAAAAAAGTCACACGGACTAAGATCCGCCGAGTATGGTGGGTGTTGAAGCTGTATAACATGTTCATCTCAAAGCAATTGCTGTACTATAGCACTTTTATGGGAAGATGCATTGTCATATATGAGATGTATGACCTTTAAACCAGTCTTTGGACGAAGTTTAACATAGTGATTTTTAACTGATTTTAAGACCTTGTCCTTATAAAACTTTCCCGAAACAGATTTTCCTGGAGCACTTGGTATCTGCACAATTGGACCCTTTGAATTGAAGAAAATAGTGTAGAGAAGCTTCTTCACACTTTTTGTCCTTTTGGCAATTACGGGTCTTTCTTGCCCTTTTCTCAGTCATTGTTTATTATTAATCCGTTGTTGAAAATAATATATCCATGTCTCATCACTTGTTATGAGCTCATTTAACCTCCTTTCCTCGGCAGTTCCTTATTTTTTCAAGAGTTCTTTACAACATTTCACTCGTTGTGCCCGTTGCTCTTTGGTCAATATATGGGGTACCCACCGTGCACATACCTTGTTTAATTTTAAATGCTTCGTTAAAATCACATGAACACTTCCCGTTGATATGCCCACTGACGCAGCTATCCCAGAAACAGTATATCTTGAATCTTCTTTCACCATAGCCTCAACAGCTGCAATGTTTCTTGAGGACAATGAAGTCTTTGGTCTTCCGACATGGTCAAGATCTTTGACGTTGGGTTTTCCTTCTTTAAACACATTTTACCACCTGTAAATTGTGGCTTTTGAAACAGAAGAATGCCCATAAATGTTTTTACCTTCATGAATGATTTGTTTCAGATATATTTAAAGCGCAAATGCATTTTTTATATAAGTCCTAATTTTCCACTGGTTTCGTATTTACTACAGAAAATGGTCAGTCAGTGTATATGAGTAGGCTCTATTCAAAACCGTATAATGGTATAATCCCTTAATTTCTATGGAAGCGCATCAATCTCAAAACTTTTTTAATGCCCCTCGTATAATGTCATATCCTGTGACTGTCATCTGATGAACTATTTTCTACCATCTCTACATTATTCTAGATTGAATATTATGTGTTTGTATTTTAAACTTTTTAAAATACTCCACTGCAGTATTTATCCTGCGATCATTTATTTATATTAACAATGTACTACTATTATTTTTTTCTGTTGCAACATATTCATATTATACAACGTAATGAAAGCCAATACAATTTTAAGAATTTGAACAAATTTGTAGTTCTTTTCAGGCTTAAAACATGTCGTAAATGTAAGGTCTAAATTAAGAAGACAGCCTGCTATTACAGTACATGAAGCACAGTGTCTTTGGACAACCAAAATCGTGCAGCCTCTTGTCCATTACACCCCTCAGATTAAAATATTTTTTGTTCTTTAGACCTCCCAACTGGTTAAGTAGGTATGTAACTACAGGATCTTTCCTGATTTCCAAGCATCGTAACAATTTTATCCAACAAGGTACCTTACATACCTTACATACAACCAATGTAAGTTCCACAGCTACCTTAAATACAACCAATGTAAGTTCCCCAGCTACCTAACATACAACCAATGTAAGTTCCCCAGCTACCGTACATACAACCAATGTAAGTTCCCCAGCTACAGTACATACAACCAATGTAAGTTCCCCAGCTACCTTACATACAAACGCTGTAAGTTCCCCAGCTACAGTACATACAACCAATGTAAGTTCCCCAGCTATGGTACACACAAGCAATGTAAGTTCCCAAGCTACATTACACAAGCAATGTAAGTTCCCCAGCTACGGTACATACAAGAAATATAAGTTCCCCAGCTACCTTACACACAAGCAATGTAAGTTCCCCAGCTACCTTACACAAGCATGTAAGTTCCCCAGCTATGGTACACACAAGCAATGTAAGTTCCCAGCTACCGTACATACAAGCAATGTAAGTTACCCAGCTACCTTGCATACAAACAATGTAAGTTCTCCAGCTACCATGCATAAAAGCAATATGAGTTCCACAGCCACCTTACATACAACCAAAGTAAGTTCCACAGCCACCTTACATACAACCAATGTAAGTTCCACAGCTACCTTACATACAACTAATGTAAGTTCCCCAGCTACCTTACATACAAACAATGTAAGTTCCCCAGCTACCTTACACACAAGCAATTAAGTTCCCCGGCTACCTTACACAAAAGTAATGTAAGTTCTCCAGCTACAGTACATACAAGCAATGTAAGGTCCCCAACTAAGGTACATACAGGCAATATAAGTTCCCCGGCTACCTTACACAAAAGTAATGTAAGTTCTCCAGCTACGGTACATACAAGCAATGTAAGGTCCCCAACTAAGGTACATACAAGCAATATAAGTTCCCCAGCTACCTTACACACAACCAATGTAAGTTCCCCAGCTACCTTACACACAAACAATGTAAGTTCCCCAGCTATGGTACACACAAGCAATGTAAGTTCCCCAGCTACCTTACACAAGCAATGTAAGTTCCCCAGCTATGGTACATACAAAAAATGTAAGTTCCCCAGCTACCTTACACACAAGCAATGTAAGTTCCCCAGCTACTTTACACAAGCAATGTAAGTTCCCCAGCTATGGTACATACAAGAAATGTAAGTTCCCCAGCTACCTTACAAACAAGCCATGTAAGATCCCCAGCTACCTTACACAAGCAATGTAAGTTCCCCAGCTATGGTACATACAAGAAATGTAAGTTCCCCAGCTACCTTACAAACAAGCAATGTAAGATCCCCAGCTACCCTACATAAACAAGCAACTTAAGTTCCCCAGCTATGGTACACACAAGCAATGAATGTTCCCCAGCTACCTTACACAAGCAATGAAAGTTCCCCAACTACCTTACACACAGGCAATGTAAGTTCCCAGCTACCTTACATACAAGCAATGTAAGTTCGACAGCTACCTTACATAAAAGCAATGTAAGTTCCCCTGCTGTCATACACACAAGCAATGTAATTTTTCCCAGCTACTTTACATACAGACAATGTAAGTTCCACAGGCACCTTACATACAAACAATGTAAGTTCCCCAGCTACCTTACATACAATCAATGTAAGTTCCCCAGCTACTTTACATACAACAAATGTAATTTCCACAGGCACCTTACATACAAACAAAGTTAAGCTCCCCAGCTACCTTACATACAATCAATGTAAGTTCCCCAGCTACCTTACATACAACCAATGTAAGTTCCCCGGCTACAGTACATACTACCAATGTAAGTTCCCCAGCTACCTTACATACAACCGCTGTAAGTTCCCAAGCTATAGTACATACAACCAATGTAAGTTCCCCAGCTATGGTACACACAAGCAATGTAAGTTCCCAAGCTACATTACACAAGCAATGTAAGTTCCCCAGCTATGGTACATACAAGAAATGTAAGTTACCCAGCTACCTTACACACAAGCAATGTAAGTTCCCCAGCTACCTTACACACAACCAATGTAAGTTCCCCAGCTATGGTACACACAAGCAATGTAAGTTCCCCAGCTACATTACACAAGCAATGTAAGTTCCCCAGCTATGGTACATACAAGAAATGTAAGTTCCCCAGCTACCTTACACACAAGCAATGTAAGTTCCCCAGCTACCTTACACACAAGCAATGTAAGTTCCCCAGCTACCTTACACAAGCAACGTAAGTTCCACAGCTATGGTACATACAAGAAATGTAAGTTCCCCAACTATGGTACATACAAGCAATGTTAGTTCCCCAGCTACCTTATACAAGCAATGTAAGTTCCCCAGCTATGGTACATACAAGAAATGTAAGTTCCCCAGCTACCTTACACACAAGCAATGTACGTTCCCCAGCTACCTTACACAAGCCATTGTTAGTTCCCCAGCTATGGTACACACAAGCAATGTATTTTCCCCAGCTACCTTACACAAGCAATGTAAGTTCCCCAACTACCTTACGCACAGGCAATGCAAGTTCCCAGCTACCTTACATACAAGCAATGTAAGTTCCCCAGCTACCTTACATACAACCAAGGTAAGTTCCCCAGCTACCTTACATACAAACAATGTAAGTTCCCCAGCTATCTTACACACAAGCAATGTAAGTTCCCAGCTACCGTACATACAAGCAATGTAAGTTACCCAGCTACCTTGCATACAAACAATGTAAGTTCCCCAGCTACCATGCATAAAAGCAATATGAGTTCCACAGCCACCTTACATACAACCAAAGTAAGTTTCACAGCCACCTTACATACAGCCAATGTAAGTTCCACAGCTACGTTACATACAACCAATGTAAGTTCCCCAGCTAACTTACATACAAACAATGTAAGTTCCCCAGCTACCTTACACACAAGCAATTAAGTTCCCCAGCTACCTTACACAAAAGTAATGTAAGTTCTCCAGCTACAGTACATACAAGCAATGTAAGGTCCCCAAGTAAGGTACATACAAGCAATATAAGTTCCCTAGCTACCTTACACACAAGTAATGTAAGTTCCCCAGCTACCTTACACACAACCAATGTAAGTTCCCCAGCTATGGTACACACAACCAATGTAAGTTCCCCAGCTACCTTACACAAGCAATGTAAGTTCCCCAGCTATGGTACATACAAGAAATGTAAGTTCCTCAGCTACCTTACACACAAGCAATGTAAGTTCCCCAGCTACCTTACACAAGCAATGTAAGTTCCCCAGCTATGGTACATACAAGAAATGTAAGTTCCCCAGCTACCTTACAAACAAGCCATGTAAGATCCCCAGCTACCTTACACAAGCAATGTAAGTTCCCCAGCTATGGTACATACAAGAAATGTAAGTTCCCCAGCTACCTTACAAACAAGCCATGTAAGATCCCCAGCTACCCTACATAAACAAGCAACGTTAGTTCCCCAGCTATGGTACACACAAGCAATGAATGTTCCCCAGCTACCTTACACAAGCAATGTAAGTTCCCCAACTACCTTACACACAGGCAATGTAAGTTCCCAGCTACCTTACATACAAGCAATGTAAGTTCGACAGCTACCTTACATAAAAGCAATGTAAATTCCCCTGCTGTCATACACACAAGCAATGTAATTTTTCCCAGCTACTTTACATACAGACAATGTAAGTTCCACAGGCACCTTACATACAAACAATGTAAGTTCCCCAGCTACCTTACATACAATCAATGTAATTTCCCCAGTTACCTTACATATAAGCAATGTGAGTTCCCCAGCTACCTTACACACAAGCAATGTAAGTTTCCCAGCTACCTTACATACAAACAATGTAAGTTCCTCAGCTAACTTACATACAAACATATAAGTTCCCAGCTACCATACATACAAGCAATGTAAGTTCCCCAGCTACCTTACACACAAGCAATGTAAGTTCCCCAGCTACCTTACATACAAACAATATAAGTTCCCCAGCTACCTTACATACAAACAATATAAGTTCCCAGCTACCTTACATACAACCAATGTAAGTTCGACAGCTACCTTACATAAAAGCAATGTAAGTACCCCAGCTACCTTACACACAAGCAATGTAATTTTCCCCAGCTACTTTACATACAAACAATGTAAGTTCCCCAGATACTTTACATACAGCTGCCTTACATACAATCAATGTAAGTTCCCAAGCTACCTTACATACAAGAAATGTAAGTTCCTCATCTACTCTACATACAAACAATGTAAGTTCCCCAGCTTCCTTACATACAAACAATGTAAGTTACCCAGCTACCATACATAAAAGTTATAGGAGTTCCACAGGCACCTTACATACAAACAATTAAGTTCCCCATCTATCACACATACAAGCAATGTAAGTTCCCCAGCTACCTTACACAAAAGTAATGTAAGTTCCCCAGCTACGATACATACAAGCAATGTAACTTCCCAAGCTATGGTACACACAAGCAATGTAAGTTCCCCAGCTACCTTACACAAGCAATGTAACTTCCCCAGCTATGGTATATACAAGAAATGTAAGTTCTCAAGCTACCTTACACACAAGAAATGTAAGATCCCCAGCTACCTTACACACAAGCAATGTAAGATCCCCAGCTACCTTACGTAAACAAGCAACATAAATTCCCCAGCTATGGTTAACACAAGCAATGTAAGTTCCCCAACTATCTTACGCAAAGGCAATGTAAGTTCCCAGCTACCTTACATACAAGCAATGTAAGTTCCCCAGTTACCTTACACACAAGCAATGTAAGTTCCCAGCTACCGTACATACAAGCGATGTAAGTTACCCAGCTACCTTACATACAATGTAAGTTCCCCAGCTACCATACATAAAAGCAATATGAGTTCCACAGCCACCTTACATACAAGCAATTAGGTTCCCCATCTATCACACATACAAGCAATGTAAGTTCCCCAGCTACCTTACACACAGGCAATGTAAGTTCCCAGCTACCTTACATACAAGCAATGTAAGTTCAACAGCTACCTTACATAAAAGCAATGTAAGTTCCCCTGATGTCATACACACAAACAATGTAATTTTCCCCAGCTACTTTACATACAGACAATGTAAGTTCCCAGCTACTTTACATACAAGCAATGTAAGTTCAACAGCTACCTTACATAAAAGCAATGTAAGTTCCCCTGATGTCATACACACAATGTAATTTCCCCCAGCTACTTTACATACAAGCAATGTAAGTTCCCCAGCTACCTTACATACAAGCAATGTAAGTTACCCAGCTACTTTACATACAAGCAATTTAAGTTCCTCAGCTACTCTACATACAAACAATGTAAGTTTCTCAGCTACCTTACATACAAACAATGTAAGTTCCACAGCTAACTTACATACAACTAATGTAAGTTCCCCAGCTACCTTACACACAAGCAATTAAGTTCCCATCTATCACACATACAAGCAATGTAAGTTTCCCAGCTACCTTACATAAAACTAATGTAAGTTCCCCAGCTACGGTAATACAAGCAATGTAAGTTCCCCAACTATGGTACATGCAAGCAATGTAAGTTCCCCAGCTACCTTACACAAGCAACGTAAGTTCGCCAGCTATGGTACACACAAGCAATGTAAGTTCCCCAACTACATTACGCACAGGCAATGTAAGTTCCCAGCTACCTTACATACAAGCAATGTAAGTTCCCCAGCTACCTTACATACAATGTAAGTTCCCCAGCTACCATACATAAAAGCAATATGAGTTCCACAGCCACCTTACATACAAGCAATTAAGTTCCCCATCTATCACACATACAAGCAATGTAAGTTCCCCAGCTACCTTACACACAAGCAATGTAAGTTCCCCAGCTACCTTACACAAGCAACGTAAGTTCCCGAGCTATGGTACACACAAGCAATGTATTTCCCCAGCTACCTTACACAAGCAATGTAACTTCCCCAACTACCTTACACACAGGCAATGTAAGTTCCCAGCTACCTTACATAAAAGCAATGTAAGTTCCCTGCTACCATACACACAATCAATGTAATTTTACCCAGCTACTTTACATACAAGCAATGTAAGTTCCCCAGCTACCTTACATACAAGCAATGTAAGTTCCACAGCCACCTTACATACAAGCAATGTAAGTTACCCAGCTACCTTACATACAAACAATGTAAGTTCCCCAGCTACCTTACACACCAGCAATGTAATTTTCCCCAGCTACTTTACATACAGCTACCTTACATACAAGCAATGTAAGTTCCCCAGCTACCTTACATACAATCAATGTAAGTTCCCCAGCTACTTTACATACAAGCAATGTAAGTTCCTCAGCTACTCTACATACAAACAATGTAAGTTCCTCAGCTACCTTACATACAAACAATGTAATTTCCCCAGCTACCTTACGTACAAGCAATGTGAGTTCCCCAGCTACCTTACACACAAGCAATGTAAGTTCCCCAGCTACCTTACATACAATGTAAGTTCCTCAGCTAACTTACGTACAAACAATGTAAGTTCCCAGCTACCATACATACAAGCGATGTAAGTTCCCCAGCTACCTTACACACAAGCAATGTAAGTTCCTCAGCTAACTTACATACAAACAATGTAAGTTCCTCAGCTACCTTACATACAAACAATGTAAGTTCCCCAGCTATCGTACATACAAACAATGTAAGTTCCCCAGCTACCTTACATACAAACAATGTAAGTTCCTTAGCTACCTTACATACAAGCAATGTAAGTTCCCCAGCTACCTTACATACAAGCAATGTAAGTTCCCCAGCTACCTTACATACAAGCAATATAAGTTCCCCAGCTACCTTACATACAAGCAATGTAGGTTCCCCAGCTACCTTACATACAAGCAATGTAAGTTCCCCAGCTACCTTACATACAAGCAATGTAAGTTCCCCAGCTACCATACAAGTACATATATTTTACTGAAAGCAGACCAAACACAAAACTTACAAGCATGTGACCTTGACCTTGTGGTTGCAGGTGATCAGAAATATGACGTAGTATTTTTTTTACGACCTTAGTAATCAACAAATAAAATATGAAGGAAATTTGTGAAAGCATTTTGAGAATATGAGCAAAAATATAACATTTTACTAAAATGCAACTTGTCCGGGTGTGTGACCTTGTGGTAGCAAGTGATCAGAAATATGACGGAATGTTTTTGTACGCCCTCGTAATCAACAAACAAAATATGAAGGAAATTTGTGAGAAATTTTGAGAAAATCAGTAAAAACGACGGACAAACGAACGAATGGACAAAGCCAAAACATAAACAGCCCCCACCGATTTTGGCGGGTGCATAATTACATGTATGTAAAAGTTCACCAGCTACCTTACATATAATCAAATGTAATAAGAACTCATAGCTTGATAACAGACAGACGTATTAGTTCCTGTGGTACCATTTCGCCAATGGCCAATGGAATACCCATCGTCTCCCAGTTAAATGTATGTATTTTGTGTTTTCTTACACAACACTATGTTCTTATGGGGTGGGAGAGGACAAATATGTGAAAATTGTTATGTTATAGACATTTTATGTTTCCTCAGCCTAAATTTACACGGGTTACGTTTTGTCTGGTCTTTGCTTAATGAATATAGTGCCTTTGAATGGGCAATAGCAGAATATAGCTGAGTAGCTTGTACACTCGCTCTGTGTATGCAATCAAGTCTTTCATGATTGATAAGTCAACCTGCGGCATTTCTGTATTGCAGTTTCGGCTTCATAAAGCAAAACTTACATGACCAATGAACCCCATTCCCTCAAGCACACCCATCGCGCACACCCTATCTCAACTTGTTGTGGTGGGTGCGTGGGTGTTGGCGGTGGGGTGGTAAGTTCAAATAAACATTTACAAATGGAATGAACATAGATAATTTATTATTCGCAGGTATACAAGTTGATACTAAACATTATTTCTAATTTAATAAATAAAATACCGTACACGTAATTCAATAAATACTTGTATATGTTTTACAAACTGACACCAATTATAATTAAAAATTCAATAGAGGTATAAAATACACTTTACAAAGTATACAAGTCATGTAGTTCATATATGTATTAAAACAAGAATACAAACACTAAATTATTTAAAAATATAAAATAAATTGTAAAATGTTTAAAAAATATCTAGATCTTTTGAAAGACAATAATATAAACACTACCGGTAAGTACTACATTGCACACAAATACATTCTGAACACTTCTTAACAATATCTGTCAGATCAGACCAGCCGGACTATTACAAATATGTTCTGTAGGAAGGAGAATTTAGACATGGTAAAAACTGAGGGAAAATTGGGGTAAATAGATGTACATGTACCGGTATATATAATGAAATTAAATGACTAGTTAACTATTTCTTGAAGGTAAGTCATGTATAACTTGCGAAACTATGACAACATCAATTTAAGTTCATTGTGACCTTGACCTTTGACTTCCAGAACTCAAAATCTGTCAGTGAAGGAACACACTAACATTTCATACAACGGCATCACTTCTTTATTAATGCATACAGTTTGTATATTGTAAAACTTTTTTTGCTAAATTTGTCATTACAACTTTTTTAGTTCAGGGTGAGAAGGTTCTAGGCCCATTTTCCATATTTTATCTCGATGTACATGGAAGATGAGCCTGGCATGTTCATGCCTGTTAGGCGCCATATAACCTTTCACGTGTTGGTGCGCCTTAAAACCCAATTCAATTCAATTCAATTCCAAAAATAGACTAGCACATTGTTTTTAACTCAGTATACATCATCCAGAAATCATTTTCAAGGTCAAGTGAAAATAAGCCGACATTGAACTTAAACCTACTGACTCAAAATTAAATGAACATTTTGCCAACTGCAATTGGATGATAAAAGTTTAAAATAAAACCCTGGGTTTGTAGGTGAAGGTTCTAAACTAAACTAAACTTAATGTTTATCTTGAAAATAGTTTCTGCTTGATATATACAGTTATTAGTACTTAACTGAATTGAACTGGCGCACCAACATAAGAAAGATTATATGGCACCAAACAGGGATGAACATGCCAGGCTCATCCTCCATTTACATGTAGATAAAATATGGAGAATGGGCCTAGAACCTTCTAACCTGCAGAACTGCAGAGTTGCTGCAAATTCTATTGTAGACACTCCATTTTCGATGGAGCCACGTTTCCACATTTGCATATGCGGTGTCATGAAGAAAATCTTGAATGAGCTTGATAAAAAAATGACAAAACGAACATGAAGGAATTGAATGTTGTTTAACGGCTCATCAACACAGTATGGGTTATTTAGTGCCGCTCCAGAGAGAGGGGAAGGATACATAGGAATCCGGGAACCTGCCCTACTCTTATTATCGAATAGATTCCTATGGTTCTTTAACGTGCTCGGAGGATAGACCGATACACGGGACCGCCCGGTTTACGTCCCCATCCGACGGACAAGGCTAAGGGAAAGTGTCTTGCCCAAGAACACACCGATGGAACTCGGTGGCACCATGGAGGATTGAACCCGGGGCCTCCGGTTACAAATCCGCAGCACTACTGAATGCACCACGCCAGCCCTCAAGGAGGGGGTCCTACCCCTCTGCCTCTAGCGGGAATTGCAGTGGTTGTATTCTACCCAGGCAACCTAGTAACACAGCTGAACGTTACCTTTACCTTCTACCCAATTAGTGAACAAGAGGCCCAAGAAGGCCTGTATCGCTCTACTGTCTACCCACTCTACTGGGCCCGTGGGGGCCCAAATTTGACCCCAGGTTCACCATTTGAACAAACTTGGAAGAGGATCCAAAAGCTGATAATAAATAAAAAAAGTAAACCTTTTATCTCTTGTAGTTTCAGAGAAGAAGATTTTTGAAGTTCTTCCCTATAACACTATGTAAAACTGATCCAACAAGGGGGAAAAAAGTTAAAAAGTTAAAAAAAAATCAAAAAAATCGAAAAACATTTTAAAAAAACAACAATAAAAAAAATAAAATGAACCCATAAACCAAGGTTTCGTATGAAAAAAATAAAATATGCCTCCAGTGAGATTTCAACCCACGATCCTTTGAGTTTGGAGTGTGCATTACCAAATAATTGAAAAAGGGCCATAACTCCGGTGTTACTTGTTCGATCTGCCTGGTTCTCAAACTCGTTAGAGCTTTCATTGATATCAACAATCTGGCCAAGTTTGGGAAAGATCGAATACAAAATGAAGGTGCCAGAGTGTTCACAGGACTGAAAATGGCATATTTCAATGAACCAGATAAATGTAGGCCTACACGGGACAAGTCTCCGAATTTTCTTCTTTGTGTTTGTTCACATGTGCCTTCAGCGTGTATAGCTGGGAATATCCTCTCCCACAAATAGGGCACGTGTAAGCTTTTGGTACAGTGTGCGTGTGTAAGTGACGCTTATAGTTGTTCTGGGTTCGGAATTGCCTTCCGCACGTGTCGCAGGCAAATGGTTTCTCATCAGTATGTATTAGCATATGCATACTTAGATTGCGAGATGTCGTCATTCCTTTATCGCACACGTGGCACGTGTATGACTTCTGACCCGTATGATTTTCCATATGCCTCTGAAGAAACCATGCTTCAGTGAACCCTTGGTTACAATGGTCGCATACATACGGAAGCTCGCCGGAGTGTATAGACATATGTCTTTGAAATTCGTTTTGTGTCTGAAAACTTTTGACACATATGCGACATGTGGGCGATGCATCTGATATGTGTTTTTTCATGTGCTCTTCAAGAAGGGAGACATTTAGAAATCTACTCGAACAGACCTGGCATGTGCATGACAAATGTGTAGAGTGTGTTTTGATGTGTTCATGCACTTCCATCTCTGTCGAAAAGGACTGTTTACAAATATGACAGGCTTTGGACAGGTGTACAGGCTCTCTTAGTTCAGCCTCATTAGGACTTGCATTCGACAGCTTTTCAATATGCAAGTCCAGGTGCTTTCCAAGATCTGACAAGTTAAAAAATTTCTTTTGACATACTTCACAAGTGTGGGTCATCCATGCAGTGTGTTGTTCCATATGACTTTCTAGCTCAGTTTTCTGCCTAAACTTTTTCTTACACACATCACATTTCAGATGTTTTTCTTTCGAATGCATTTCCATATGTCGTTCTAGATCTGTTGACTGTATGAACTTCTTCTTGCACATTTTGCATGTGTAATGTACAATTTTGGCATGTTTATGCATATGTGTTTTAAGATTTGAAGATTTTGTAAATCTTTTGTCACACATATGACATTTGTATGGTTTCTCACCTGTGTGTCTGTTCATATGGGTTTTAAGGTTTGCCGACTGTCTAAATCCTCGGTCACAAAGCGGGCATTTGAACGGAGTTTCCCCAGTATGAGTGGTCACATGTCTTTTAAGATTATATGAATGTGTAAACGCCTTGTCACAAAATTTACAAGCATACGGTTTGTCTCCCGTGTGTACGCGCATGTGTGAGTCGAGGTGTGCGGTCTGCGTGAATGATTTATCACAGACGTTACACGTGTGAGGTCTAAAGTCGCCATGTGTGAGTATATGGCGATTAAGGTGGGACGTGTTGGAGAAATTCTTGCCACAAATGGAACAAACAGACAGCTTCTGTCCCTGTAGTATTGCTGTGTTGGTTTCTTCCTTTAATAGGCTGGTGTTAGACTTTTCTTCTAGTACTTTGTTGTTTGCTTCTTCCTGCAATAGGCTGGTGTTAGACTTTTCTTCTAACATTGTGTTTTTCTAGTTCTAAAAAATGGTGTTTCTCACTCCTTCAAACATTGAGACATATTTCTGTTTTTGTAAACGAACTGTGATGTTGCTCACTTTTAGTTTTGTTAATTTACTCTCTTTTTACCATTCTGACATTTTACCTCTTTCTGAGGTTATGTTATTTTACTCTTGTATCAGTGAGGCTTAAAAGTTTGTATCAGTGAGGCTTAAAAGTGTCTTTCCTTTTAACAATTTGGCACAAGTCTTTCATTGTAAAATTGTGTTGCAGTTTTTTCTTTCTTTAAATGTGTTTCTCGCTGTTTTACAATTTAGTGTTTCGCTCTACTTGAAACAGGGGTGTATGTACAGATATCTCTTTTAACAGTGTTTCTTTTTAAAGTGTTTTGTTTCCTCCATGTTTAGAGTATTAATAAATAGGTTAACATGTATTTCATTTTTATATGTCTTGCAGGTTGAAATTTCACCAAAACTGAAATCTTAATTCCACATGTTGAAAACTAAGGTTGCACGTCTATTGAGAATCCCTGACTTTGCTTCTCCACACTGTTTTACATTGTGTGTCATGTTTCCTCCTTTCTATTTAGCTGTTATTTCTTTCTTTAACGATGATATTAGGCATGAAGTCACCGTGAGACGTGTAGGTCTAAGACTACATATATAGTCATTTGTAAGGAATCTCCATGCACACATACATGTAGCACCCACTAAAGAAGTATTTGAATAATATAGTTTTACTGTTTGTTTTTTCCCCTTTCCTTTTTAGTTTTTCTCTGTTTTTTGTTGTTTATTTCGTTTCCTTGTCTGGACTCACATCTCTTCAGGCATTTGCTTTGTATTATCAGAATCATTAAATATTCCAAATTAGTTGTTTTTTTAATATACTGTTTATTCTTGATTGCAACAACCTGCCTGAAGAACTACATCGGTTGTCGGACTAATTTACATATTTGGATGGTTGACACTCATTACTGTCATGTGTAGGGTGCAGTCTGGAGATGGATTGTTGTGTTCTCATGCTCTGAAATATTTAATAAGAAAACATGTAGGGTAACTCATCCTTAAGTCGAACTTGCCCCTGACTCGGACAGTAATTAATGGTTGAATATCTTTCTCAACTGGAAACGGTCAATATGTTACTATGAAAGGGAGGCAATCCAATGATTTCTTTCATTCAAAACAACAAGAATTACCCCCAATCTATTGATTTCTCCAGCTACCTTTATAGTCCGACTCAAGGGCAATTACATGTTCGACTTTGGGGCATGTCTGAATTGTTCTGCCCTAAATATGAACACTGAAGTCAGGAGCCAATACCCGAACATTTTACACAGGAAGACATCTAAAGTATGTAATTTTTGTAAGGAAATTTATATACATACATGAAGAAAAATAAGGACAATTTCTTTATTTGAGCTTATGGCAACATCGAAGCAATTTTTATGACCCACTACTGATGTTGCAAAAACTGTCCGACTCATGGGCGAATTTGGGTGAGTGCGAAAAGTATGACGTAATCCCCGCAAAAACGCTGGTACCGCTAAACAGTTGACATTGAATGATACATTAAACACTGAGAAAGAAACCAGATGATTTCAGCAAGCATGAGCATGAACATATATAGACAGAGGTGCCGAGAACCAATAACCTGTTCGACTCAGGGGCAAGTTACCCTATGCATAATTATATAAATAAATAAAAAATAAATACAGTAGAGAAAATAATATATCAAACAGAACAACTTTCACAAACACTGGATCCAGAAAGGATGCAGAACAATGCGATTTTTCCCCCCCTTTTACATAAACAGAAACTCCTAGCTAGCTTTAATGCTAACTAAAATTGATGCTTGTAATAACTGCTTTTATAAGATGCTTAATTTGAATGCTGTGTTATTAGTTAATTTTTTTTCTTCTGAAATTGTCTTAACACATATATGTTATTTTATACCCAGTAGTCTTTAATGTTTGCTTTTAACTGGATAGTATGTTTTGTTGGAAAAAAATCATACTTTTATTCTACTAACACATCTATGTCAGATAGACGCAAGCCATTCCTAGGTCCCCAGCTGGGTTTTGGAATTAACGAACGAATGAACGAATGATCGATCGATACAGACAGACAGACAGAATATAACCGGCTTTAACCTTCCTGGCCAAACCCTAGTAAAAACAAGAAATTCACGGATTCACATGTCTCGCCTAACGGGAGCTGGAATTAAAAATAAAAAGGTCAATGATGCTTAAATGAACATTTGTAAACATTTTAGTAACTAAAAACAATGGATTTTGCAGTTTGCTGAGATGACATTTAAGTGCATTTGTTTAAAAACAAAATGCCATTCTATTAAAACAAGAGGCCTGTGGATGCACCACTGACTAAAACGGCTCTTATATCAAGGGTTGTCGACATTAAAATTCCCATCAGTACTTCTTTTAAAACACTGCAAAAGCAACAGGGATAGGATGGCCTTAGATCGCTCACCTGGTAATCATGGGCAATAAGTCAGCTGTGTCTAGTCTGGCATGGGTATTTTTTAATTTGTCCCACTTTCTTCTATGATTGAAATTTCATAAAAATGGGTGGGGGAGTTTATATTAACATTCTAAACAAATATGGTAAAGATCAGATAAAAAAATGAAGTAACTACAAATTTAACAAAGGAAAATACATTATAGCATTTTTCAACAAATCAAGGGCCATAACTCTGTCGTTACTAACAAGATCTAGTTGGTTTTCGACCTTGTCCAAGATTTCATTGATATACCATGCTTTGCATAACTAGACATCCGACTGAAGCTTCCTGCCAAATTTTGTAGAAATCCAACTAGCCGTTTAGGAGGATTAGTGCCGACAAGAAATTTAAAAGTAAAAATGTCAAAGGGCCGTAACTCGATCAAAAATCAATGAACTGGAAAAAAACACAATAGGCCCAACTAGAAATCATAGCAATGCTTCCTGCTAACACGGCGTTAACACACAAAAAAATAAAAAAATAAAAAATAAAAAAATGAAATAAAAGCTTTGTTAGAGAAAAAAAATATTTAAAAAATAATTCAATAAATAAATCAAATAAATTTTAAACAAAAAAGGATAAACTTATAAGGCCAAAAAAAAATGGTTTGTTTCTGCTTACGGCTTCAAAAAAAATAGGGTAGGTAAGTAGGCAATTTCTTTTTTTTTTTTCATTATTAATGCCCTTATTTTTGTTAAATTAATGCAAAAACATTTTTAAAAAAATACTGGGGAAGGTATTTATACCTAGGGTCAGCGGCTAAATAATAGGGTCGGTCGGGTTAGCGGGAACAAACACTTCTTTCTTTTAAGCCTAATAAAAACAAGAGGTCAATGACCTTGAAGCTCTACTGATTGATTTTGATTTCAGGAAGTAGTCGCTACAGACTTGTTTTTTGAAAAATTATTTTTAGCCGTGGCGGCCATCTTGAATTTCCGGCCGACCTGAAATTTTGCTAGGATCAATTAGACATCTAGAGCAACATTCCTGTGAAGTTTCATGAAAATCCGTCAAGTAGTTTCACAGAAATAGTCGCTACAAGTTTTCATTATATAACTCTATGTAAACAAAGATGGCCGCTGACAGCCATGTTTAACGTCGAATCAAAATAATGTTTGACTCTGATAACCATCATGTCATGCTGATCATTTTACAAAAAGTCCCATATCAATATCACTTATAGTTTTCAAGACGTAGTCGCTACAAACTTCTTTTTTAAAAAATCTAATTTTAGCTGTGGCGGCCATCTTGAATTTCCGGCCGACCTGAAATTTTGCTAGGATCAATTAGACATCAAGAGCAACATTCCTGTGAAGTTTCATGAAAATCCGTCAAGTAGTTTCACAGAAATAGTCGCTACAAGTTTTCATTATATAACTCTATGTAAACAAAGATGGCCGCTGACAGCCATGTTTAACGTCGAATCAAAATAATGTTTGACTCTGATAACCATCATGTCATGCTGATCATTACAAAAAGTCCCATATCAATATCACTTATAGTTTTCAAGACGTAGTCGCTACAAACTTCTTTTTTAAAAATCTATTTTTAGCCGTGGCGGCCATCTTGAATTTCCGGCCGACCTGAAATTTTGCTAGGATCAATTAGACATCAAGAGCAACATTCCTGTGAAGTTTCATGAAAATCCGTCAAGTAGTTTCACAGGAATAGTCGCTACAAGTTTTCATTATATAACTCTATGTAAACAAAGATGGCCGCTGACAGCCATGTTTAACGTCGAATCAAAATAATGTTTGACTCTGATAACCATCATGTCATGCTGATCATTTTACAAAAAGTCCCATATCAATATCACTTATAGTTTTCAAGACGTAGTCGCTACAAACTTCTTTTTTAAAAAATCTAATTTTAGCTGTGGCGGCCATCTTGAATTTCCGGCCGACCTGAAATTTTGCTAGGATCAATTAGACATCAAGAGCAACATTCCTGTGAAGTTTCATGAAAATCCGTCAAGTAGTTTCACAGGAATAGTCGCTACAAGTTTTCATTATATAACTCTATGTAAACAAAGATGGCCGCTGACAGCCATGTTTAACGTCGAATCAAAATAATGTTTGACTCTGATAACCATCATGTCATGCTGATCATTACAAAAAGTCCCATATCAATATCACTTATAGTGTTCAAGACGTAGTCGCTACAAACTTCTTTTTTAAAAATCTATTTTTAGCCGTGGCGGCCATCTTGAATTTCCGGCCGACCTGAAATTTTGCTAGGATCAATTAGACATCAAGAGCAACATTCCTGTGAAGTTTCATGAAAATCCGTCAAGTAGTTTCACAGGAATAGTCGCTACAAGTTTTCATTATATAACTATGTAAACAAAGATGGCCACTGACAGCCATGTTTAACGTCGAATCAAAATAATGTTTGACTCTGATAACCATCATGTCATGCTGATCATTTTACAAAAAGTCCCATATCAATATCACTTATAGTTTTCAAGACGTAGTCGCTACAAACTTCTTTTTTAAAAAATCTAATTTTAGCTGTGGCGGCCATCTTGAATTTCTGGCCAATCTGAAATTTTGCTAGGATCAATTAAACATTAAGAGCAACATTCCTGTAAAGTTTCATGAAAATCTGCCAAGTAGTTTCAAAGGATTAGTCGCTACAAGTTTTTACTATATAACTCTATGTAAACAAAGATGGCTGCTGGCAGCCATGTTTAACGTTGAATCAAAACAATTTTTGACAAGGACCAACATCATGTCATGCTGATCATTTTACAAAAAGTCCAATATCAATATCACTTATAGTTTTCAAGTAGTAGTCGCTACAAACTTGTATTTTGAAAATCTATTTTTAGCCATGGCAGCCATCTTGAAATTCCGGGCGACCTGAAATTTTGCTAGGATCAATTAGACATCAAGAGCAACATTCCTGTGAAGTTTCATGAAAATCCGTAAGTAGTTTCAGAGGAGTAGTCGCTACAAGTTTATGTAAACAAAGATGGCCACTGGCAGTCATGTTTAACGTCGAATCAAAATAATGTTTGACTCTTATAACCATCATGTCATGCTGATCATTTTACAAAAAGTCCCATATCAATATCACTTATAGTTTTCAAGACGTAGTCGCTACAAACTTCTTTTTTAAAAATCTATTTTTAGCTGTGGCGGCCATCTTGAATTTCTGGCCGATCTGAAATTTTGCTAGGATCAATTAGACATTAGGAGCAATATTCCTGTAAAGTTTCATGAAAATCTGTCAAGTAGTTTCAAAGGAGTAGTCGCTACAAGTTTTTACTATATAACTGTATGTAAACAAAGATGGCCTCTGGCAGCCATGTTTAACGTTGAATCAAAACGATTTTTGACAAGGACCAACATCATGTCATGCTGATCATTTTAGAAAAAGTCCCATATCAATATCACATAGTTTTCAAGAAGTAGTCGCTACAAACTTGTATTTTGAAAATTTATTTTTAGCCGTGGCGGCCATCTTGAATTTCCGGCCGACCTGAAATTTTGCTAGGATCAATTAGACATCAAGAGCAACATTCGTGTGAAGTTTCATGAAAATCCGTCAAGTAGTTTCAGAGGAGTAGATGCTACAAGTTTTCATTATATAACTCTATGTAAACAGAGATGGCCGCTGGCAGCCATGTTTAACGTCAAATCAAAACGATTTTCGACAAGGACCAACATCATGTCATGCTGATCATTTTAGAAAAAGTCCCATATCAATATCACTTATAGTTTTCATGAAGAAGTCGCTACAAACTTGTTTTTTAAAAACCTATTTTTAGATCTGGCGGCCATCTTGGATTTCACATCAACATGAATTTTTGCTAGGATCAACTAGACTTCATGGGCAACATTTCTGTAAAGTTTCATGAAAATCCATTCAGTAGTTTCAGAGGAGAAGTCGCTACAAAAAAAAAATTACGGACAGACAGACAGACGGACGACGGACGCCGCACCACGGCAGTGGTTTTTTTATGCCTAATTTGGGCCGTTATTCGGCCTCATTCACAATGCCAAAAGTATACTTTTTTCGCAATTATATCAAAAAAATTCACAATCTGATTTTTTTTGATTTATTTAGGGTAAATACAGACCAATAAGGATACTAGTCTTAATATACGCTGGTGTTAAAACTAGTCTGTATTTACCAAAAACAAAACTTAAAACCAAGGGATTTTAAACTGTGAAATTAAAAGTGAAAAAAGTTTCTTTTTCTTCTGTTATAATATTTCACAATTTTCACAATTTCTAGAAAAATGCCGCTATTTTTCACAATGGCACAGGCACAGGCTGCATTCACAAAACACATAAAAAAAACACTGCACGGCATAAGCGCTGCTGATCTCTGATCAGTAGAGCTAAAACAAGAGGTCAATGACCTTGAAGCTCTACTGATTGATTTTGATTTCAGGAAGTAGTCGCTACAAACTGGTTTTTTGAAAATCTATTTTTAGCCGTGGTGGCCATCTTGAATTACCGGCCGACCTGAAATTTTGCTAGGATCAATAAGACATCAAGAGCAACATTCCTGTTAAGTTTCATGAAAATCCGTCAAGTAGTTTCAGAGGAGTAGTCGCTACAAGTTTTCATTATATAACTCTATGTAAACAAAGATGGCAACTGACAGCCATGTTTAACATTGAATCAAAATAATGTTCGACTTGGATAACCATCATGTCATGCTGATCATTTTAGAAAAAGTCCCATATCAATATCTCTTATAGTTTTCAAGAAGTAGTCGCTACAAACTTATTTTTTAAAAATCTATTTTTAGCCATTGCGGCCATCTTGAATTTCCGGCCGACCTGAAATTTTGCTAAGATCAATTAGACATCAAGAGCAACATTCGTGTGAAGTTTCATGAAAATCCGTCAAGTAGTTTCAGAGAAGTAGTCGCTACAAGTTATCATTATATAACTCTATGGTAAACATACATGGCCACTGGCAGCCATGTTTAACGTCGAATCAAAATAATGTTCGACTTGAATAACCATCATGTCATGCTGATCATTTTAGAAAAAGTCCCATATCAATATTACTTATAGTTTTCAAGAAGTACTCGCTACAAACTTGTATTTTGAAAATCTATTTTTAGCCATGGCGGCCATCTTGAATTTCCGGCCGACCTGAAATTTTGCAAGGATCAATTAGACATCAAGAGCAACATTCGTGTGAAGTTTCATGAAAATCCATCAAGTATTTTCAGAGGAGTAGTCGCTACAAGTTATCATTATATAACTCTATGTAAACAAAGATGGCCACTGGCAGCCATGTTTAACGTCGAATCAAAATAATGTTCGACTCGGATAACCATCATGTCATGCTGATAATTTTAGAAAAAGTCCGATATCAATATCTCTTATAGTTTTCAAGAAGTAGTCGCTACAAACTTATTTTTTAAAAATCTATTTTTAGCCGTGGCGGCCATCTTGAATTTCCGGCCAACCTGAAATTTTGCTAGGATCAATTAGACATCAAGAGCAACATTCTTGTGAAGTTTCATGAAAATCCGTCAAGTAGTTTCAGAGAAGTAGTCGCTACAAGTTTTCATTATATAACTCTATGTAAACAAAGATGGCCGCTGGCAGCCATGTTTAACGTCGAATCAAAACGATTTTCGACAAGGACCAACATCATGTCATGGTGATCATTTTAGAAAAAGTCCCATATCAATATCTCTTATAGTTTTCAAGAAGTAGTCGCTACAAACTTATTTTTTAAAAATCTATTTTTAGCCGTGGCGGCCATCTTGAATTTCCGGCCGACCTGAAATTTTGCTAGGATTGATTAGACATCAAGAGCAACATTCCTGTGAAGTTTCATGAAAATCCGTCAAGTAGTTTCAGAGAAGTAGTCGCTACAAGTTTTCATTATATAACTCTATGTAAACAAAGATGGCCGCTGGCAGCCGTGTTTAACGTCGAATCAAAACGATTTTCGACAAGGACCAACATCATGTCATGCTGATCATTTTAGAAAAAGTCCCATAGCAATATCCCTTAGAGTTTTCAAGAAGTAGTCGCTACAAACTTGTTTTTAGCTCTACTGATCAGAGATCAGCAGAGCTTTTGCCGTGGTGCGGCGTCCGTCGTCCGTCCGTCTGTCCGTCCGTCTGTCCGTAAACTTTTTTTTGTAGCGACTACTCCTCTGAAACTACTGAATGGATTTTCGTGAAACTTTACAGAAATGTTGCCCATGAAGTCTAGTTGATCCTAGCAAAAATTCATGTAGATGTGAAATCCAAGATGGCCGCCAAATCTAAAAATAGGTTTTTAAAAAACAAGTTTGTAGCGACTACTTCTTGAAAACTCTAAGGGATATTGATATGGGGCTTTTTCTAAAATGATCAGCATGACATGAGGTTGATCCTTGTCGAAAATCGTTTTGATTCGACGTTAAACATGGCTGCCAGTGGCCATCTTTGTTTACAAAGAGTTATATAATGAAAACTTGTAGCGACTACTCCTCTGAAACTACTAGACAGATTTTCATGAAACTTTACAGGAATGTTGCTCTTGATGTGTAATTGATCCTAGCAAAATTTCAGGTTGGCCGGAAATTCAAGATGGCCGCCACGGCTAAAAATAGATTTTTAAAAAATAAGTTTGTAGCGACTACTTCTTGAAAACTATAAGAGATATTGATATGGGACTTTTTCTAAAATGATCAGCATGACATGTTGTTGGTCCTTGTCGAAAATAGTTTTGATTCGACGTTAAACATGGCTGCCAGCGGCCATCTTTGTTTACATAGAGTTATATAATGAAAACTTGTAGCGACTACTCCTCTGAAACTACTTGACGGATTTTCATGAAACTTCACAGGAATGTTGCTCTTGATGTCTAATTGATCCTAGCAAAATTTCAGGTCAGTCGGAAATTCAAGATGGCCACCACGGCTAAAAATAGATTTTTAAAAAATAAGTTTGTAGCGACTACTTCTTGAAAACTATAAAAGTTATTGATATGGGACTTTTTCTAAAATGATCAGCATGACATGATGGTAATCAGAGTTGAACATTATTTTGATTCAATGTTAAACATGGCTGTCAGTGGCCATCTTTGTTTACATAGAGTTATATAATGAAAACTTGTAGCGACTACTCCTCTGAAACTACTGGACGGATTTTCATGAAACTTCACACGAATGTTGCTCTTGATGTCTAATTGATCCTAGCAAAATGTCAGGTCGGCCAGAAATTCAAGATGGCCGCCATGGCTAAAAATAGATTTTTAAAAAAAAAGTTTGTAGTGACTACTTCCTGAAATCAAAATCAATCAGTAGAGCTTCAAGGTCATTGACCTCTTGTTTAAAAACCTATTTTTAGATTTGGCGGCCATCTTGGATTTCACATCTACATGAATTTTTGCTAGGATCAACTAGACTTCATGGGCAACATTTCTGTAAAGTTTCATGAAAATCTATTCAGTAGTTTCAGAGGAGTAGTCGCTACAAAAAAAAAGTTAACGGACGGACGGACAGACGGACAGACGGACGACGGACGCCGCACCACGGCATAAGCTCTGCTGATCTCTGATCAGTAGAGCTAAAAAAAAAAAAAACAGGCAAAACATCTGGTAAAGTTTGGTAAAGAGCAGATGGAAAATGAAAGCCCTATCGTAGTAACGGGGCAAAATATAGCATTTTTAAGTAAATCAAGGGCCACAACTCCGCTGTTACTGGTCTGATCTGGCTGGTTTTCGAACTTGTCCGAGCTTTCATTGATATTAACAATATGTTAAAGTTTGGTAAAGATTGGATGAAAAATGAAGGCCCTTGGCCAGTAGAGCTAAAAATCATCAGCTCCAAAAAGTAGGTCAAGGTCATAGATGAAATCCATAGGTCCAAAAACATGCACTACCCAAAACACAACTATATCAAAACAGAATATGTTTTCTTCCAAAGATTAAGCTATAAATTAGGTTTAAAACATCTAGTGCATAATTAAAGTTCAGGAGAAAGTGATGTAAATGTAACAATTAAAGTTATCTGCCCTTTGCTTGGATGGTGAAGGTCACATCCACACTTGCTTTGTCACGTTGCAATGTACCACTCAAGATACTACTATAAGCAAAGTTTGAAAGGTCTTAGTGCATACAGTTTGTGAAAAAATGACCTTAACGCCAAAAAGTACATACAGTTTGCGCGAAATTGACCTCAATGCAAAAGTTGAAGGTAAAATTATTAAGTTATCTGCCCTTTGCTTGGAGGGTCAAGGTCACTTCCACATTTGCTTCGTCACGTTGCGATGTACCATTCAAGATACAATTATAAGCAAAGTTTGAAAGGTCTTAAATTAGTGCATACAGTTTGTGAAAAAGTGAACTAAACGCCAAAGTTGAAGGTAAAAATTATAAGGTTATCTGCCCTTGCTTGGACGGTCAAGGTCACTTCCACATTTGCTTTGTCTCGTTGCGATGTACCACTCAAGATACAACTATAAGCAAAGTTTTAAAGGTCTGGTGCATACAGTTTGTGAAAAAGTGACCTATTAAAATGCAAAAGTTTAACCTAAAAATTAGTTAGTTATCTGCCCTTTGCTTGGAGGGTCAAGGTCACTTCCACATTTGCTTTGTCACGTTGCGATGTACCACCCATGATACAACTATAAGCAAAGTTTGAAAGGTCTAGTGCATATAGTTTTTGAGAAAATGACCTAAACGCAAAACTTGAATGTTGACGCCGAACCCCAAAACTGGAGCGTCGAATGAAGTGTTACCAACTCATATTTCATTTTACGCATATTCTATCACAGGTATTTTAAGAAACCGTGAATAAAACTATTATTATTTTTATTCGGCACATGTACATTTTTGAATATAAACTGAATCAAGTTTTGATAAACGGTTTTGTAAATTGTAGCGTAATGTTGGTGTTATTTGGCGGGTTAGTCGTTAGTTTCTTTAAAATGTCACTTCAGTCAGACTAATACAGCTCAAACTTAAATATGAAGGAAGACATTAGTACTTTTTAAACCCTCACAACTGTTTTGTGTTCAAAATGTTTCATCAAAACATTTAAATACCGTGATACTCCATTATGAAATACTTGCATACATTAATGGCAAAATGTAAATGGAGAAAAAAGGTATAAGGGAAGTAACTCCTTTAAAAAAACTCTGTATCGGTACAGAGCCTGCAATATCATGATCCTGCATCACCCCGTTTCTTGTATAATTGTGCAGCTGTGCGT